>CM026400.1:7409704-7449648 GCA_014843695.1 Archivesica marissinica
ACAGAGATGCTGCAATGGCATGTGCGCTGTTTGTTATTGTACCACTCTTGAAGAATGAGCGTAACTCCATCATACCAGCTGGCGAGGAGACTGTAATTGGGAGGGTGATACCGAGTTGATCTTGCTGTGGACATTCAGCGGCTATAAAAGAGGATATAGCATATTGTACTTCCTACATTGACAAAAGAAAGAACGTGTCGGTTCTTGTGTTGTTTATCGTGTTTTCTAAGTCTATTCTAATATCTAAATGGTTTTCTAGCCCATTCTGTTTTGAATTGACAGTGTACAACAGCAATAGCTCTTTTTTATCAATTTGCAAATAACAAACTGAGATAATGTCATCTAGATACGTAGTTGTTCAATATTACCAATCAATTGTGGCATAAACCCGCACAGTATGTACGGCTTTGCATGGAGGTCTTGCCACAATTATAATATCAAACAGAGCATTAGGGTATTTGACTCCTTACGTATGATAGTGTTGTCAGTCAACCTGTACCACCTGGATTTATATGAACCTACGTTTATCATCGTATTACTGTTTATCATTGTATTACCGTGTCTGAACAACTATTGTAGTACTATAGTAGCCCAGATATTCCAGGAGTTAACAGTTTTATTTGTATTTACTACCCAATGTTTTACAACAAATTGCAAGCCCACAAGTTGTGTAATAAATGCACCAAAATGTTTATTTCCAAATACTACCTTAGATTAGTGATCGCTATTTTTCAATGTAACGGCCCAAGTAATATCAAATGCATTGTAGAATTGTATTTTGATTTCCTTTTTGTATCATATTTGGGGTTTTAAAGGAGTAAAAGGGTAGTATTTGTGTCATAAAGCTAACCGTATGAGTTACACGTGTATAGTATTGAAACATTCCAACAATTCATACAAAGTCATACGCACTCTTGTAAGAATCATCATGATGGTAAATTTTCCAGCTAACTTCTACTTCAATTGGAATTGAAACAAACTTACGACTGTCGCTGAGGAGTTCATGAAGTGATTCCAATGTTAGGTTTGCATGCATAGAAAATACGGTATCGATAATGTAACCCATTTCCTTCGATATATTGCCAAGCATTCCTTTAAAGCCACCACTCTCAAAATAGTTGATAAGATTCAACAATTCAGCGGGCGAAGAGCAGGTTATTTGCAAAAGAATACACTTCTGCTTGATGCTGACATTTTTAACGTGTCTCTGCTTTCTAATTTCTTCAAGGATGTTGACCACTTCTCTTCTTACTTCTTGATAATCAGCAGTGGTGTCAGATCTGTTTATGGCTTCAGACCAAACTTGAGTCAGAATTGTTTCTGCCAATTTATTTTTCTCTTCATCCTTTCCAAGTGTTATCATTTTCAGCTCTAGTACTGAATAAAAAACAATACTATTGTGTATTAGTAATATTTGTCTAGTATTTATTTGACCTACCCGCTAACGGCAATTTACCAACTATAAAGCGGATATTTGTTTGTTTCAGTGTATGGGCGAAGCAAATTATATTTTACAGCATTAACAGTTAACAGTATCACGCATCGCGTAGCAACGAGTGATAATGATTATTTTCTGTGTTCATGAGCTGGTGAATTAGTAGTGGTCTGGATACGAAATATGGTAACACTTGATTTGCCACCCTGTTCAAAGGGCAATCAATCAGCTAAACACATCCAAACTGGATTCCAGTGACGTATCGCGGACACGATGTGTTGTGTCAAGATGTTGAACGGACAGTAAATACAATAATAATAGTCAAACCGGAAAAGAATACACACAACGATACATCATATTAATGGTTCATGTGAAGAAATGTGAGCAATCAACAAGGAATTATGAAGATGGAGGGACTACATGATCTGCATTGGCAACAAGCTCAAACGACCATAAATCCACAAAACATCTCTCTCGTAAATCTCTTAATAATTATTAAATATGAAATATAAACAAACAAACCCGTGCATTTCAAACGATATTTGGAAATAAAGATTAGATTAGAAAAGGAAATTGCAGTACTGAACAACAACTACGAGAAGCATAATTTAATATGGAGTCACGTCCAATTAAGAAAATAAATACAGATTACCATACATTTTGCTTAATACAGTAATCCGCCAACCAGAATAGATAATAACAAAAACAATTACACATCTTACTGATGTTTCCTGTTATGAATAGTGGCAAACCAACATGGGGTTTTTGGAGATAAATGGCAGACAAGGTGTCAGCTGTAAGAATGTTCAAAGAGCCATAAATCAGCTATGAGTTACCCAACCGGAACAAAACTAATTTAACATGAACTGGATTACAAAATGCACAACAGATTGGTAGTAACAGGATTATAGTCTGCTGTTTTATGCCAAGCTTGTTGGGAGACCAACAAGGTGGTTTGGACATTAAAACAAACTTTATGTTGGCAAATTGCTCCACTACAAATAATCCAACTGGAACAATTAAATATGACACTGGTGGTCATGTCCATCTTGGTGGAATGGCAAGGTGATTTGGGAACTTGTGTCTTCTTTCTTTTTATATATGAATACTCGAATTTGTTTCCCGAAAATTAGAAAGTTGGCTAATATGTTCGATAATATTTTTACTTGATTATTTAAAATAGAAATACCGAAAAATAATAGAGTTACCATGTTCGTTCTTGAAATCTATCCCATGAGTTATCATTTGTTGCAGATGGTCTTTAGTTTTTTTTAATGTCTCTGAAATATAAGAAATATGTTTCAACATCAAATAAATCGTTGAATTGGACTACAGAGAATTAATTTATTCGACAACAATATATTTACCAATATATAATTGGGTTGTTTTATTTTGTTGTTCTACAAAATGCAAGTTTAACGGTAGCACAATAGAATATTGAACGTAACTTTAAAGTGAGCGTAATCAGTATTTGTTTATTTGTTTTTTCATATTGCGACTATCCACGAAATAGTCCATTCTAACATGACTCAATAATGCTATTAGCGATTAAATGTTGGTATGCTTTTATTTAAATTGTTAAAGCTTGTTTCGCAATCGTTGTATATAAACTATTATACCTGCTTAATCACAAATATTTAAAGGAGAGGACATTCATAAGCTATACAGCTTTCCGTCCAATTCTTTATATCAGTTGTTGTAAATAATCATGTATTGACATAATATAAATATGTTTAAACTAATCACAATTATAGCTAAGGCTAGTGTTATTTACAATCTGCTATATTATTGAAACATATCGATTTAAAACAAAGTGACAATTGTGAGAAAATAGCTCATGAAACTTATGTGAAGTTATTAAAATCATGAATGATAACGCTGGAAATAACGAAAACTTTGATGGCAGGTCAGTAAATCAAACTGGCGTCCCAGGACACTTGTCTTCGTGGGAGTGGTTGGCTAATAATACAATGACAATATTTCTAGAAATAATGTGTTCGGCAACGTTAGTGATGAATTAAATAAAAATACAGAAAGCGGTTTAGTATTTGAATGCCAACTATATTTCTTAGTTAAAGGGTTTGCTGTTCGCCAATTATCGTGAAGGTCATTATTTTCAATTATTATATTTAACTGCTGTGAGTTTTGTTTATGTGTATCTAGTCTTCCGTTTAGTTTATCTAAGTCAAAATTTAGCACAACATTAAAGTCTCCGCCAATTATTAGTGTTCCACTGTTATTATCTGTTATTACTTTTCCTAATATATCAAAGAATTCTTTATCTTCATTATTTGGTCCATAAACATTTAGCAAAACGCAAGAATTATCCGATATTTCTAATTTTAATAGCTGAAAACGGCCTTTAACTATTTCTTTATAATCTGATTTTATATGACCTATCACAGTTTATAAAAATACCAATACCTCTGCTATTACTACTATCTCCACTTCTCTGGATGCCATTCCATTTACGTTAAATATACATAAATTTATTGTCATAATGTTTAAGAGAAGAGATTAGTCATTTGAGATTTTTGGAGGATAGTGCATGATACAGAGAGAGACCCATTCCAGAGTCTCCTCTGGTAAAGCACCGACACGAGACCTCGGTTTAACGTCCCATCTGAAAGATTGTTAATTTAATAGGGTCAGACGGGGGATCGAACCAGGAAAATTGAAAATAGTTTGTAACATATATACATGTAGTATCATACATATACATTGCATTTGAATGTATGCGTGTTGTATTAATACATGTATGTATTATCTTGTAAATATTTGTAAATAATGAACTGAATAAATTTGATATATAGATTTATTCAGTTCATTATCTTTATACGAGCAAATTACAAACATACCAGCAAATGTATCCGCTATACTCTTTAGTTGTATCCCTCGAGACGTGAGCTCTTCGAAGCATGCCTGTAGTGTTTGACTGTTCTGTGAATTGCTCTTACATTCTTCCAAAATCTTTTCAATATCTGATTTCTTGTCCTTTTCCAGAACACGCGACAGATCTTTAATGCTACACTTTAGATCAACTACATAATCTAAGAAAGCATCGCTGTTCAATGACAAAATTACTGCGTCTGCGTAGTTCTTTTCTGCGTTACTAATGCTTTCTATTGCAAGTTTTATTTCATTGTCACAATTACAGTCAATGACTTGCAGAAGAACAACCGCTAAGAGTATGGTGTCCCAAGTTGAAGTGTCAAATTGTTGTGCAGAATTAGATTCATGTGGATATAGAGTATCTACGTGACCATTGTTAGTGATGTTGTTCCTGAAGAAACTTTCTTTATCTTGAATAACCTGTCTTAGATCTTTCTTCTGTCTCTTTAATTCGTGTTCTAGAAAGTTCGATAGTACTAAGCGTCCACCTTTAACTAGTAGTATAATGTATCGTTCGTATCGGTCTGATTTGTTTTTGAGATATACATCCATACCTGCATTAAATAAACAATGCCATTATGTTTAAGTACACTGAATCCATGCAGATAGGTCATCAGGCATGCAACACCAGCTTTAAGAACTAGCTATTTTTCAATACAGCAGTGCATAATTGTCAACCAATCTAGAACCACGGTTGTGCATGCACATTGCGAATTCAGCATTGACATGTTATGCATAATGGTAGGCTTCTGGTCTACAACAGCAAATATGTCAAACATATACCAACGTTCGCCGCTAGTCGACTTTAAATTATATATTCTGTATTCCATAAAATGTTTGGATACATATTACATGTATGCTAAGTGTAATTCGATTCCATCTCTAGTATAAACATAATTCGCTATTATAGCCCTTATCAAATTTCTATTCGTACTTTTTACCCATGAAGGCAATACAATTGACTAAGTGTTCTCAATTTGAGCCTGTTGTTTTGGATAAATATAACATGATGACCTGGACGTCGTGGCTCAATTAATCCGATTGTATTCTATGTAATGGTTTGTTTAGAATAGCGATTTAAATAGCCAAGACTTGTTTATTTGTTTCTGTGGTTTAAAGTCGCACCAACTGCGTGGGTCATAGAGCGACGATCCCGCTATTATTCGTGGAGAAAGATCGCCGGATGCCCCTTTGAGCAGTATTTCAGGCACCGGCGGGCATCGACATTCCGCAAACCAGTTGGATAGCTTGCTCACATGAAATAATTCGACGCCCCCGGTGAGATTCGAACCTGCAACAGCATGGCTGATCAAAAATCAATTGTTAACAATATGGTTAATAACAAATTCAATTGTTACTAACATGGTTATAGCAATAACTAATAAAAACTCAATTGTTAACATCGTGGCTAATAGCAAAATCAATTGTTACCAACATAGCTATTAACAAAATCATTACCAACATGATTAATAACAAATCCAATTGTTTAACAACATGGCTAATAACAAAACCAATTGTTTAACAGCATGGCTGATAACAAAATCAATTGTTATCAACACGATTAATAACAAATCCATTTGTTTAACAACATGGCTAATAACAAAACCAATTGTTTAACATCATGGCTAATAACAAAACCAATTGTTTAACAACATGGCTGATAACAAATCCAATTGTTTAACACAATGGCTGATAACAAATCCAATTGTTTAACACCATGGCTGATAACAAATCCAATTGTATAACACAATGGCTGATAACAAATCCAATTGTTTAACACCATGGCTAATAACAAAACCAATTGTTTAACAACATGGCTGATAACAAAACCAATTGTTTAACACCATGGCTGATAACAAATCCAATGAGAGACATCTCTAATTGTCTATTACCTCCCTTAGCAGATAAAGTCTGATCTATTCCAAAATGTGAATAGGTCCTTTTAGTTGGAATCCTTTGTTTTTACTGTTGTTTCCTAACCAGATGTTGCGGTATGATAAATCTGATTATATCAAAATCGTGTTAATTAACTGATAACATTCTTTTACAAATAAGTACCCATTGCATATACTGTATGAGATATATTGAGATATAGTAATTTAATACTCATAAGAAGCGATATTGGAATAAAATTGATAGCATGTTGTGCAAAGTAATAAACGATAAAAACAGAGGAAAACACTTAATAGGACCTATCTACTTTTCGGGAGTATTCAGGGGCAGTAACTGACCGATGTCTCTCATTGTTTAACACCATGGCTAATAACAAATCCAATTGTTTAACAACATGGATAATAACAAAACCAATTGTTTAACAACATAAATGCAGTCCAAAACCGAGTTATGAGATTTTTTCTGGGTGTTGGAAAATACACGCCTAATGCTGCGGTCTCAGGAGAAATGGGTTGGATTCAACCTACTGTCCGTCAATGGAAGTCTATTGCATTATTTTGGACACGGTTAGCTAATACGAACAATTCTAGACTGAATAAACGTATTGCACTCTGGGCAAACATTAAATCTGCTAATTGCAAAAACTGGTTTTATTTCGTCAAGAAGCATTTTGCAGATCATAATTTGGTTGAATTTTGTAATTTGTCTGTACCCATATCTAAACACACATTTGTAGATCGTGTAGAAAAATCTGATATGGTAAAATATGTAGCAGAGTGGTCTTCCTCTATAACTAGCGTTTCTGGTACATCCGGAAGAGGTCGCAATAAATTAAGAACATATTGTACATTTAAAACTGATTTTCGAACTGAGGAATATTGTAACCTAATTTTACCTACAAGACATAGGTCTGCATATAGTAAATTTAGGTGTGGAGTTGCCCCAATTCGCATAGAAACTGGAAGGTATGAAAATCTACATTTAGAAGATCGCAAATGTCCGTTTTGTAGTGTTTTGGAAGATGAACGCCATGTACTATTAGAATGTACCATATACACTGACCTTAGAACTGTTCTTTTTGAAAAGGCAGTGTTGTATGAACGCAACTTCCTTAATTTAAGCAAAACTGATCAACTTATTTTTCTGTTTACTGATCCATATCTAATTAGAATTTGCGCCAAGACCTGTTTTAATATACTTCAACGACGCTACTTTTACCTTTGTAAATAATGTATGATTTATTTTTATTTTTTAAATATATGTGTTGATACCTTTTATTTATCACAAGAAACAGCTGCTAATTAGTTCATTCTCGATCTGATCGAGGCTGATAATTGATCTTTTAAAATATTTCTTAATATGCACATTAGTGCCCTCTTTTCCATTTCAGTGTTTGAAACTTATGTATTTTAATTCATATTCAACAAGAGAATTAGCAACTGTTTCTTGGTTCTATGTTGTAAATACCTTGGTGAATTGTACTGTAATTATGTGATAGTCGTACTGTGATATATAGTCTCTTATAATTCTTTGAAGAATGGCCATGTACTGTTGTTAATGTTTAAGCTTTTATGTATATATTTTATGTAATGTACATGGATGAGACATAAATAAAGATTAAATCCTGGATAATAACAAAACCAATTGTTTAACAACATGGATAATAACAAAACCAATTGTTTAACAACATGGATAATAACAAAACCAATTGTTTAACAACATGGATAATAACAAAATCAATTGTTAACAACATAACTGATAACAAAATGAATTATAATAACTAATAAAAACAATCAATTGTTAATAACATTGTTAAAGCGACACTACATCGGTGAAAACGCAATTTTATACAGAATGTAATTTCCTATTATATGGTATCATTTGTTTCCAAATATTTGCCACAGAATCTGAGTAGTTCAACTAGTAAACAAACGTCGTATACGCGATTTGTTGACATAACAAAATAATGTAAATAGGGTCGACATACATGCGTAATAAAACGCGCGTTTCTTTAATAACACGATTTATGTTAGAGATTTGCCGTTATATCTCACATGTGTGCCTATGAATATTTATGTGTAGGCTAATCCTAGATAAATGTTCTATAAACGACAGTATCACGTGTTAAGTATTGATTCCAATGACAAACACACGTTAATTCAGGAGCATGGGTGACCGTTATATGAAATACTACTTTCACTTTTGAAAATGTGTAGACAACTAAAACACTGTTTATCGATTCAATGTTAGTGAGTAAGAATGTGTAGTAGCAATGCATTCATACATGCGAAAATGCATTTCTTTGCTGTTTGTGATGTAGCTTTAGTAACAAAATCAGTTAATAATAAATCAATATCTACGTTGTTAATAACAAATCCAATATGGTACTTGTACAATGTATATATGGTGTACTAATCTTTATTAATTACTTACTATATAAATCACACTACTAAACTCATAATTAGTAAATCATATTGTTTAACTTACCATTAAGTTTCGTAACTAAATCTTCAACCTTAAATACAAATACGCAAGTGTTATCCACACATGTATTGTACGTACAAATATAGGTTGTTACAAATATAGAGTGGTGGAACCTATGCTCGGTGTAAATCCCACATATAATGACCAGTATAAAATGTTAATTGCACTTGCAGTATATTATTATTTTCTTAAGTTGTGAAAACAACTATCCAAAAACTCTTGTTGACAGATTTATCTTCATCGCGTATGACCTTGCTGCTCAAAACAGCTGTCGAAAACGGTGTCGGTTGGTACCCGTTTATATGGGGAACTCAATACTTCAGGGCACCTATGCACTGCGTACTTGTTATTTTTTATTTATTCACCATAATTTGTTGAATAACTTATTTTGATCAGAAATGGTATAGAAACTATTTATCGGGTTAGGTGTACATTTTTTAATTCCAGATAGCTACCTGAATTGCTCATACACCGTATCAGTTTCGGTGGAAATATTCTCCCAATGATTTGTTTGTTTATATTCGTATGCTGGACAAGTCACGTGACAGTTGCATCAGCCTACCGATACACGTAACGGAATGTTATTGAACCATGCTTCAGCTCTGCCAGCGAAATTAGCCTATAACTATATAAATATTTTAAATACGGATGTAAATGGACAAATACGCCGAGCATAGGAATACGCCGGCATAGGTTCCACCACTCTATGGACATAATTTAAGCTGCATTACGTACTCAGTATTATTTACATCATAATATGTTAAGAACAGTGTGTGTATATAAAAAATTTTTTTATTTTACCTCAGTTTCATTTACGATGCTAAACTTCCAATGGCCTAGCGTGTAATAATTAAACCTGTCAAGACTTATTTCATATTTTTGACACGTGACCGTTTGGTAATGAATATTACATGGTCATGTGACTGCTCTATCATTTTGGAATATTATATAGGAGTACATAATTCCACATGTATTGATTACGGACGGATATGTAGTCCAGTAGTTAACACGTTGGACTGGTAATCGGGTTCGATCCCCCGTCTGACCCTAATAAAACTAAAACAGTCTGTCAGATTGGACTTTAAACCGAGGTTCTGTGTCGGTGCTTTACACCGTGCACGTAAACAAACCAGAGGAGACGTTGGAATGTGTCTCTGTCTATATCATTGCAACAATCTAAAATGACTAATCTCGTCAGGAGGCGTCGCTCATATGGGAAACCACCGGTAGCGACGTTAAATAAACGTAAAACACATACTGGATTGATTGAATTGCAAGCGCTCACCGACACATGATTTGCTAAGAATTTTATAACTTTGTATATCAAACCCCGCCTCCGTGGTCGAGTGGTTAAAGTCGCTGACTTGTATACCACTGTAACCTATCATCACTGGTTCGAGCCCCGCTCAGACCGTGTCTCATTTATATGAAAAAGCTGGCAGTTTCTTACGGAGGTTGGAGCACACAAGTACTGGTTAACCGCTGGAGCCTGCCCAGGAAAGGTGTTATTAGGTAAACTGCCCGTCGGCGATATAGCCCAAAATGGTGCTGATACAGGCGTAAAACCCGAAATATAACCTAACTGTATATCAAACGGTACGGTGAAATTTATGTAAGTATATCACAAATATATGGTTATATGACAATTATTCTATTTAGTTTTAACTTATATTAATCACTCTCGTTGGCGCGGATGAAAGCGTAAATGTTGTCATTCGTGTGGGAGGAAAACGGAGTACCCGGAAAAAAACGGTTTTTTGTTTCTCGGCTTGAAAATATCAATGTTCCAATAGTGGCATTTAATATATATCATCAACCCGTTACCTCAGCTTGTAATTCGGATACATCGTCATGCCATCCCCTCAATATGTTATCGTGCCTGTTCTGGACGCATGGATCCAACATCTGCAATTTGTAATCTTCAATCCTCCTCTTCAGTTTGTCTTCATCACCTGGGCAAATACTGTGTTGTATTCTTAGGAGAATTTGTTGAACGTTTTCCCACTTGTTGTCAAAGAGCCATTTTGGTAGCACTGCTTCGGATCGATGACCAACAATCTCATTTCGTATTTTTCTAAGACGTAGTAGATCAGCAGCTATGGATTTGTCGGCGTTCCTTGGAGGGTTATTCCAGCCCATTGTGGGTGGTGTTAGTTGTTCCTCAGAGAATAAGTTGATCATAAGTTTAATCAAAATGGAAATGTCTAAATTGTTTACATTATGTGGCAGTGTGAATACCAGCTCGCACTCCTGTTTGTTTAGTATTTTATTTCTCTTCAGATTACGTAGTTCTTGACTTTTACCCGCCAGAAATGTGTCAGCATCTTTATCAGGTGAATGGTGTATAAATGCGCTTACTACAGTCGTTGTTCCGATGTCTATATACATAGACACAAGACGGAGGTAGTAAGCTGTTTCTTCTGGATTTTCTGCCATCGCTACTGCCGTGATGCCTGTGAAATAAATATGTTTTTCTAATGTATCATCCAAGCCACCCACAACATGGGAACTTTACAAGAGAAAGTACTTGAAAAGAAGTTTGTACGTGTGTTTGTATTGCTTGTTGGATTTAAAGTCGCACCAATACCTTATGTCATATGGCGACTCTCCAGTTATTATTTATAGAGGAAAACCACACATTTGGACAACGCATCTATAATTTTCTCTGCAATATACGATTTACTGCTTTATCTTTTTGTATATGACTATGATTGTATGTCTCGTTGTATATATTGTAATTGTTTTATTCCTCATATTGACGTATGTATGAAATCTGAAATTAGAATATGTTCTCATAATGTTGAAATGGAAATTGTTAGATAAGCCAGAATTGACAGACATGATCGTTTATGTAAACTATGCACTAGAAATGCTACAGAATCTAAATACCAACATTGTTGTCCTAGATATGCTAATATATGTACAAAGTTATGTATTCACACAAAACAACTAACAATGATGTACACAAATTGTATTATGAACTTGTGGTATATCATCAATTTACTAGAATACGCGTAACGCACCAGTGAAGTCAGTTGATAAACTGTAATCGTGTCAGCTTCATCATTTTGTTCATCCGCGTCCTCATATGTCATGTTGACCGTATACTATGAACAATGCTTCTGGGGGTTTATGGTTAAATCCCAACCTGGAAGGTAAATGAGAGTGATGAAAGTACTGGTGGACTACGGGATCTGGAAATTAACAACAATGGCAAGTATGTTCTGAACATGTGAATATGCGAATATAATCGTTATACTTGAATAAGAATGTAAGGTGTCGGACAGTCCGCCTTGTAATTGAGAGGCTGTGAGTTGTAGCCCTGGTAGAACAACAATGGTGATGTTCTTAGGCAAGATACTTAAATCCAGATTATCTCTTCTCTCTCCCTTACAGCGATGGATTCCATCAGGAATGAGGTCTCGGGAGCTATTAATCTGCATGTAATGTAGTAAAGTTTCTCATTCGAGCTTATATATATGTGGTAACTCGTGATTCTGCGACCTAACCACAAAATCATCACACCTCAGACTCTGTGAATCAAAATACACAATAAAGCATACATAAATACATAGTAGTTATGTAACATTATATGTGGCAATAAACTATTCTTAGTGCCTGTTGTTTAATCATCATATATTGTTTGCGAAAATAATACAATATATACAGTTGTAGAGGCCAGATTAGCAGATACATACTACCAGTAATCCCTAGTATTAACTTTTAAAGACGGTGCAGAAGTATGGGCACCTGAACAGATGAAGAAATTAATCTCGATGAGCATACGTTTAATTGGAGACCGTTAGAATTAAAACATTGTAAGAATGGTAAAAATAATAAATACCATGCAATGGCAGATTCATTGACACAACAGGAACCACAGGAAACATAATCTACTTCAATCTACTTCCTTAGATAAGCTATGTAAAATACGCCCAGAAAAGGAAAAACGTACAAAGAATAAAACAATACATGTGAATAGATCTGTAAAAACATCTGTGAAAAAACATCTGTGAAAAAACATGTACAAGAATTAAAAGGGAGGTAATTTTTCAATCATAAAAATGAAAAATGCAAATATTGTGATACTATTTAAAACTAAGCACCATATATGGTAACACTGATTAATACAGTCAAACCTGCCCAAGAGAATACCTCAATAAAGATACCACCTGTCATAAGAGGCCAATTTAGGTGTGTATTGGGGTAATAACTAGCTAGAATTGTGGAAGTCGTGAAAGCGCGTTCACTTCAGGTGCGAAAGACCCGGAGTGTTCGCGCCCAGCTGTAGCCATTACGATTGTGTCCTTATGCAAGGCATTTAAATCCCACACTGCCTCTTCTCTCTCGTGACGATGGGTTCCATGAGGATGGGTTCTCGAGATGGATTAATATAAGTTTTAAGAACTTGTTTCGCATTCAAGCTAAGATAAATTTGTATTAAAAACTAAATATCCATAAAAACCAAATTGTTCTCAACTCAAGATTCTCAAAGTTAATAATTCCTTAAATGCCTTCATTGAGATATTGTTTCTGAATATTAAATAAAACATATACCCCAACATTGTTCAAGTTTAATGATTTATCAATGTAAGAACATTTGAGCCCAGAGCAATCTCAAAGTGAGAAGTTTAATGAAAGTAGGGCCAGAGAGTGCAATGACAAATGGCCCATTTCAACAATCCTCTGGCCAGATGACCACGATTCCTTACTATCTGGATTTATAGTACTGTCCGAATTACTTATTACCGACTCAATATTTAACTCGTTTATAACGGAATTATCGTCCATTGTTTGGCCTTCATGCCATGCAGTCAAACGCGCCGATGACTGTACGCCTGTCGCTATTAGCGGATGAAAACCATGTTGTATGGTTAAACGACATGTTAAATCAAACAAGCAATTCCTATGTGCGATGATGCAAATACAGAGATGAAAAATGAAATGATCCACAGCTTCTTTTTCAAAGAATGATATCAGCAGCTCACAACGAAGTCTCAGAGGAGGATTTAGACATGTTTTTCTCCCATGAACTGTGTTCCTTCCCACCAGCAGTGTTTGAGAGCCCCAGCCTGATGCGCCAAGCAAACAAGTCATATCTCCAAACTGAAATGCTCAAGAACGTTGCCAACAAACTAATTGACCAGAACGCAAATGTATGTTATGTCTTAGAGGGCGGTGATCTACTGCAAACGATCCCATGGGAGAGAGGTCAAACATACAAGGTCATATGTCAGACGTATGTTAAATTGTGCACTGAAAAGTACAAGTCATGCACAGTCATTTGTGGTGGATATGAAGATGGCCCATCAACGAAAGACAATACTAACAGGAGACGAACAGGCGGTCAAAGTGAGGCTGAAATTAAAATTAAACTGGATATAACAATGAGTTCAAAGAAACAGCAAGTACTTCTAAACAAAAGGAACAAACAGAAGTTCATAAACCTATTGTCAGATTATTTGGCGGAGGCTGGAGTGAATGTGATTAATGCCAAGTCAGATGCTGTCTACTTAATAGTGAAATCAGCTCTAGATACTTCGTTATGCCAGAACACAATTGTCGTTGGTGAAGACACTGATTTATTATTAATGTTGTGGCAGGAACATTGTGAATAGCATACAAGTACATCTCATTTCAGGAGGAAAAAAGAATAAATGCTGCAGTGTCAGAGAGGTCCAAGAACATATTGGCCCTGAAATATGTAACACAACACTGTTATTTCTGCATGCATTTCTGGGCTGCGACCAGCCTAGTGGCATTGGTAAGTCAGCAGCTCTGAAGACTTTCAAAAGAAGTTCTTCTTTTCGTAAGTGTGCTTCAGTTTTTAATGATAATCTAGAAGAAATTACCAAGGATGATATTGTTAATGCGGGTGAAGCTGCAATGATATGTTTATATGGAGGCAATCCAGACCAAGTCACATTAAATCAACTGCGTGTAGACTCGTTTCTGCGGAAAATAGCCACTAACAATATCTACATTGACCCGAAGTCTTTGCCACCTACAAGAAATGCCTGCAAGTATCACAGTTTACATACATATGTACAAATGTTAATTATTGTTATTGATCCAACTGAGTATGGTTGGGAGTTGCACGGAAACATGCTGATATGCCACCTGCTCCAGAGAAAATACTGAAAGAGTACGCTGTTCCTGCAAAGCGGGCTGTAAAACGTCAAGTTGTAGCTGCAGAAGACAGACTAGGGTTACCGTGCAGTGTTGTATGTCGGAACTGCAATCAGTCTAAGACTTGTACAAACTGGCCTAGACCTAATGAAATTAACGAGTGACAGTGACCAACATTTGACGGATTGACCACATTATACTAATAATTGGTATGATTCCTGACTTTGTCTACTAATTTAAACATGGCTGAAAATGATATACGTTTAAAGTAATATTTTGCAAACACATAATACATGTATATTATAGCATACTGAGGGTTTTTAATCGAAAGCACTGACCGATAATGTGTTCCATTTATACATATCCCTGAATTATGTTATAGTAAACACTTAATGTTTAGACAAACAAGGTACATATGTTGTCCTTGGAATTTAATATATTTTAGAGAGCACAAATCAATCTGCAAATAAAACACTGCATATGTAAGCAACCTATAAAAATTTGATATTTCTGAAATTCAGTAAAGAGCGTAAAATGTCCAAAAAGGCAAATAATTTTGTTCAGATAACAATCAACTTGCATTTTTGCTATGTAGATATTATATTCATTACTTCCAAACTCTAAATAAAATATGCATACCTTCGTGTTTTGTAGAAAAATGAATTCCTGAAATTCCTTGTAAAAATTTCGAACAAATGTGAAAGTGCAAATTGTTTTTATTTCCCAAGAGTTAAGAAAAAGATTTTATTGTGTCACATTACACAGGCTTTTGACATAACAAAACCATTATTCCCATTTCTGTTAAAATGTGTCCTCTACCCCAATGTCCAATGTGTACTATAAATGCAGATGACACAATAATAAAATATTTACTTTATTACTTTATAGTACAAGAATCTATAAACACTTACACCTTTCGGAGTCTAATATCTCAATTTATATACCAAAATAATGATAACTACGCAGTTAAGTATGAATGTATTTGTAAAGACAACTATTAAAAGAGAACACACCTGCGATGGCGGAAGATTGTAGACAACTAATGCGGACCGTGTGCACATTTTGTATTATTCAGCTGTGCTTGATATATTCAATGGTGGTAATCCGCGACTCGTGATTCTGTTATTAGACGTTGTGGCTATATAGAATATAAGTTTAAAATGTATGGTGCTCAATCTTAATTAACATGTATGCAGTTGTGTTTAACAGCAATGCATGAACTATATCTGATACTAGACTTGTTATGCCAAAGTGGCGCTATATCGTATGGAATAAAAAATATTTAAAATCTGAAATTTTGCGATGACTGGATAGCACCATGTGCACGCGCCACATGGCAGCATGCAGCTTATACCATGAGCTTATCAATAAAACAGTCGTACAGTCCTTAACACGTGTTGCATTGTTAGAGAGGTACATGTAACGACTGAGTTTAAGTCACATGTCAGAGCCGTGTACCTGCGTCTTAGCTTGTACGTGTGTGATTATAGAAATATATCATTCAAATGTAACAATATCGCATTCCATTTACCTTATCATAAGTAAGACATTTTGTTGCGAACGTATCCATTTTATGAAAACTTGGACACTTATATTTGCAATAACAGTTGTCCATAAACCCGAGCTAATGTTTTCCTTTCAACACAAAAAATTGATGCATAACAATGTTTTCTGGTAAATAATTGCATCTTTTACAACGCTCGGACCGACAGTAATTTACACAGTAAACTAACAGCGTTGAAACAACATTGTATTACAGAAGGGTAATTACTACACAAACTCCATAATACACACGGGCCTTTATTTGGAAACAAGTTCACATACTATTCTTTCACAACGTATATTCTGTTCAGAGACAGAACATGGCGACCAAGAAGACGCTTCCATGAATAATTTGATGGAAAGTGTGCCAATTCTAGAAACGATGTTACGTAGGGCAGTAAATCATATTTCTCCAGAATTTTCAATATATCTGGCATAAAGCCTAAGCTCTTGTGCTCTTTGTAGTTTGTGTATCTGACAAGTCTGTGAATGGATATTTCCTTCGCTAGGTAGTTATACCGCAGCCTGTAGAGTTGTCCAAAGTACTGACGTTTTCTGTACTCTATACCTGTAGAAATCTGACAGATCTCATTACGCATATGTCATTATTGGAGCACATATGTATGGTTTGAATATATTTGACACACACTCTGTGAGAACGTTCCAGAAGTAATGTGTTTGCATCCGTCATATAGTTCCACAGTTCACGTCCATATAAAGTGATAGGCTGTAATATAGTTCTATATATATATATATATATATATATTAGCAAGTGTTAATGGATTTAAGCCACCAGAACGTATACCACTGTTAGTAATGCCCAGCAGAGTCCCGCGTAATTTTGAGCTTGCAGGATTGACATTCATATTAATGTTTAAATAGTTATCCAAGGAGATACCTAAATGTGAATACTTGGTCTCTTTCTTAATGAAATGTGTACCAAGCTTCCAAAACCGATAACATGTTTTACAGTCAGCAATAATTGTATACTATAACAGCACATTTTGAATGATTATACTCAAAGCGCTATTTCAATGAGTATTCATAACATATCTGAATCATTATTTCCAGACCAGATGGAGAGTGAGACAAAAACCATTAGGTCGAAAACATTAGGACAATTCACATGTTATCTAAACAAAGACCTTGATTGCAATTATCGATGTATTGTATGATTCCGTTTATGTACAATAGGAATAGCAATGGTGAATTGTTTCCCCCTTACGTGTACCGTGGCCGACGGGAAACCACTATGTCGTAAATGATTGGTTCCGTACACAACTATGCATATTGCTATATAGTTTTACAAAACATCTCAATTTTTGAACGTCAATAGCACATTCATTTAGTTTGTATATCAGTCCAAATAACATACGAATACTTTACTATAATTTACTTTTGCGAAAAGAATTTATTCACAACGGTAAAACGAGGTCATAAGACATCTAAGTATTTGGAACCCATCTTGCTGAGGATGGTGTTCTTTAATCTGAGAAAGAATACACCTTCACATAGTTTTAGAACAGCGTTAGTGCCCTGTAGTTACACGGGCCGTCCTTTCGTTTCCTATCACCCTTATGTAGTGTCACAATAGTTCCACGATTCATATATATTGGTATGTGACCAAGATTAATCATTGTTGAAAATAATTTGGCCAAACAAACCCCACTGTAAATTAATCACCATCATAAACGAGGCGCTCATAATACACATCATGTCGACACATGTTGCCTCGTTTACAAGTCATCAACATATATTTATAGTGTCTGGTAATATGCGCACAATGTCTGAAGAATGTGATGATTCAGCAATATCCTGTCAAGAATCGATTAGCTGACATACGAATGTAAACAAGCTCAATCAGTATCGGTATTAATCTTTATGAAAGTCTCTTGCATGTATATCACATAAAATATATACATATAGACCTATGCTAATACAATATATTAGTTCACTCAAAACGTATATGCATGACGACAATGTTAAAGATTACATACATAAAAATGAGTCTAAGCAAAGCCATGTTCTTATTAAAGATCCATTACATTGAAGGACAACACACATATGCGGTGAGAACATCACCGTCAAATACATTATATTTTACTCATCATATGACAGAGAGCAACCAGAACATAACAGATGTTGCAGAAATATGGATTACCCATCAATGTATTTAGTTATCAAAAACAGTTGATACAGAATGTCAATCACAAGGCAAAGAATTGTGTCCGCAGCAACAGCTTTATAATAACTGAGACCTGGGAACAGACGAAACAACTGATCACGTGGGCTATCACGCATAAAGAGACCACATATATGTATAGTGGGAATATTGATAAAACTGTTGTTATGGTATGTAAAGAAGGAAACAGATCTGACCTATATTGAAATGTTTTATAATTATCATAAATTGAAGCTTATTACTACATTTACGTATTTATGTGTTACATTATCTGCAAATGGTAGTCACTATCAAGCACAGGAATCGCGTGCACAGCAAGCAATGAAAATGTTCTTTGCTCATTATTGTATCGTTAGAACTGTCTGAAAAGATTAAGCTGTTTGTTGCAATGATATGCTCAATATTAAACTATGGATGTGAAATATGGGGTTTGCATAGAGCTCCTGATTTATAGAGCTCCGTTTACAATTAAATTTCTTAAATCAGATTATGCAAGTACGACAACACACAACAAGTACGGCAGTTTGGACGTGTTCCGATGTTTGTATTACGCAAAGCTCGAATTATTAGATATTGGTTTAAAATTATATTTAAAAACACGGATTCTCTTATGCATAGGATATATAATTTGCGTGATGCAATTGGTGATTTCGTAAATAAAAGATCAACATATGTTAAACGTCTTTTAGATGATCTGGGATATCCTTACTTTTTAAATAAGGATATAGTAACACATTCTCTTATGACAGTTCTTTATACTCTAGATTAGCAATAGTTAGTTATATTTTACAATATAAATATGACCACAATGTATTTAGTGTATAATTATATTACACAATGTATTTAGTGTATATATTACACAATGTATTTAGTGTATATATTACACAATGTATTTAGTGTATATATTACACAATGTATTTAGTGTATATATTACACAATGTATTTAGTGTATAATTATATTACACAATGTATTTAGTGTATTATTACACAATGTATTTAGTGTATATATTACACAATGTATTTAGTGTATAATTATATTACACAATGTATTTAGTGTATATATTACACAATGTATTTAGTGTATATATTACACAATGTATTTAGTGTATATATTACACAATGTATTTAGTGTATATATTACACAATGTATTTAATGTATATATTACACAATGTATTTAGTGTATATATTACACAATGTATTTAGTGTATATATTACACAATGTGTTTAGTGTATATATTACACAATGTATTTAGTGTATATATTACACAATGTATTTAATGTATATATTACACAATGTATTTAGTGTATATATTACACAATGTATTTAGTGTATATATTACACAATGTATTTAGTGTATATATTACACAATGTATTTAATGTATATATTACACAATGTATTTAGTGTATATATTACACAATGTATTTAGTGTATATATTACACAATGCATTTAGTGTATATATTACACAATGTATTTAGTGTATATATTACACAATGTATTTAGTGTATATATTACACAATGCATTTAGTGTATATATTACACAATGCATTTAGTGTATATATTACACAATGCATTTAGTGTATATATTACACAATGTATTTAGTGTATATATTACACAATGTATTTAATGTATATATTACACAATGTATTTAGTGTATATATTACACAATGTATTTAGTGTATATATTACACAATGCATTTAGTGTATATATTACACAATGTATTTAGTGTATATATTACACAATGTATTTAGTGTATATATTACACAATGCATTTAGTGTATATATTACACAATGCATTTAGTGTATATATTACACAATGCATTTAGTGTATATATTACACAATGTATTTAGTGTATATATTACACAATGTATTTAATGTATATATTACACAATGTATTTAGTGTATATATTACACAATGTATTTAGTGTATATATTAACAATGTATTTAGTGTATATATTACACAATGTATTTAGTGTATATATTACCAGTTTTGGTCAGTGCTAGTGCTGGTGTTTTATTGTTTCTTATAATTCTTAAAATAATGGCTATGTGCAATTATTTGTAGAATTATATGCTTATAGATTCGTATTGTACACGGAAGCGACATGATATAAAGAATAAATATGCGTAGTTAATATTAAATACAAACGGTGTATATTGTAGTATCGTACATTGACTGGTAGATAGCACTGATAAAGAATAGAAAAGGCGAAGGCGATAATGCTAACCTTTAACAACGAATTGTCGATTCGTTGCTTACCTACAGTGATAATAATTCAGTCATGACACCATATCGACCGATTGTAACCACCGTACGCAGTATAAACTTCTATATACAAACACAAAGAAGCATGCAATGCATAACCAACTAATATTTGAAGTGATATCGACTTCGCTAAATTTTGACAACATTCCAATTACAGTTTAGAAGCGATACATATATTCAGTCTTTTTTTACTTCAATAATAACCCGATTATGGTCATGTCATGTATCTCTTGGGTCATGTAGATGGGTTGTCTATTTGGCTTACTCCACTGAATTGAATGTATGTTTGGAATTTATTTACCGTCATATTCGATTATGGATGGTAATGCAATAATACAGACAAAGTTACAATCCAGAGTCTCCTCATTTCTTTTATGTGCATGGTGTAATGCACCTACGCGATACCCCGACAGATTGTATCAGTAATCATTTTATTAATTGTTTATCGGGTATCGAACCTGTGACTCCTTGATTATGGGTGTGTTAACACTGGACCATGAGGAGAAGAATTATATAAGACTCTGTCTTCCATTCTAACCCTGTTTCTGTATTCTGATTATGCGTGGTGTATATGCATTGTTCAATATGTATTATATTGGGAAATAAAATATGTTTAAACTAACACTGGACCACTGATCCACTTGACTTGCGTAGGTTTGCTTATAATCTCAACCGAAAATGTTAATGGGCTTCAGTAATACATTCAGGCCTACCCTTACATCGCAATAACTAAAACAGTGTATGCTTCCAAGCATCAATAGCATTGCTAATACACATTCTTCCGAACTAATTTGAACATAGCCATACACTGAACCGAATTTCTAAACGTCCACCTAATAAATTGTGAGTTTAGGGTAACGGGTCTGTGTATGAGTCCAAATAGTGGTAGTCTATTGTTATCCACCATACTCTATCAATGTACACTAAGAAAACACCAATTTATTGTCATGGCTGACCAAGCGGAACGGAAGGTTGGAATCCTAAGTGTTGGCATGAGGACCATGTACACGGCATGGTGAGTGCTCAATTTGATTGCAATTTATTCTGTGTGCGACCCGTAACCGAAAAAAAGAGAAAATAAGGCGAGAATGACATTTGAGGAAAGCGGGCGAGCCGTCGGTATGCTTGATACAGGCACTTCTATCGGACAGGTATGTTCAGCGTTGTAATTAAATTCGATATTTCAAGTACATTTTGTAATGAATCATACAATGTCATATTTTAATATCATTCTAAATCATTTCCATCGTGTTTCCAGGTTGCACGACTTTTCAACAGACGGCATTCTACTATGGTCTTTACTTGTTGATTGTCTTCAACTGTTATACAACATCAGGTGGACGTTTAGAAATTCGGTTCAGTGTAGTAGTATATACCTGTATGGTGGGATGGTCGGTGGTCGTTTGGTGTCACGGTCGTCGTCAGGCCCTCACACTGGTTCAGTTACTTGTGTCTAAGATTGATTTAAAGATTGTTTGCCATTATGTCAACATTCTAATATGTGTAACATGGTATATCTCCCTTAATGGAGGGAATAAAATATATATCTAATATATCTATGTATTCTCCTTATTGCTATTGTTTCGAATGTAGTGTAGCAAAATGATATGCAGAACAGACTGTTCAAGCGCCAGTAATATGACCCCGAATATCTGCCAATCCTAGATTGCGTGTACATTGTAGTAGTTGTCCTCTAATTACAATATTTTCCAGATCTATATAATGATAATGTCAATGTAGACAATATTAACTCGGTGTGTGTGTATAATTATTTACTTGATTTCTATCATAATTCATACATTTATTTGTAAAGTTAATATAATAGCAAGGTTATTGCATATTTAGACTTATTATTGGCTTACTGCGTCGTAAGATTTATTATCATTTGCTTAAAGGCGGTTTAAAGACGCGCGGTGTGCAAAAGATATATTGAAAAACACACTGATAAACTTAACCTTACAGTCACAAAGAATAAGAGATTTAAAACGTTTCAAGGTTCATAGCAACCAGGAATACAATAGTTGCTTGTATTGGTATTTTATGTGATAGTCGTAGGGCGTTACATTGCATTTGAATGAGGAGTCTACGTCATGTTATAGTGTTGCTTACATTGAATGTATTTACCTTATTTAGTCATTTAACTTATTTAGTCATTTAACTTATTTAGTCATTTAACTTATTTAGTCATTTAACTTATTTAGTCATTTACCTTATTTAGTCATTTACGATATAAATCTCACCGTCATATATAGCCGGTACCCGTCCGATACATGATACGGCTAATGTAACCATCCACGAACCGGAACAGCATACGTACTTTACATGTTACCGCTTACAATGTATAAATTGTTATGTATATCATGTATAATGGAACTTCTTTGATATAAGACATATTTGTTAAATTAGCTGATTACTCAAAGACACATTGATATCTTGAATACATATAATCAATCACTCTATGCTGAAGACTTGAATGTCACTAGACTATGTACTGGTGCTGTATCTTGTGAATTAGACGTGAAAGTCAATATGAGGTAGGAACTGAGACTATAATAGGTGGAATAGACTTAGTAAGTCAATGGTATGAAAATACAACATAACCTGTATAAGGTGTACTATTATTTAATATGGCATACGTATATTGTAGCCGCTCGCAACCTGTGTGAGGTTGTAATGCCACGGTAAACCGATAGATACTGCCAATGAGTGGACCAGCTGTCAAAGGACGCTAACCACATAATCGCTACATGGGCGACGACATATCTATAAGGCATTGGAAACGTGGATAAAGTGGAACTGCAAACCGGAGATAACACGGAGTTACCACGTGACCGGAAAACTACGAAACCGACACAGCAAGTCAACCCGGAAATCACACCGGAAGGCGAAATACAACGGTTACCAAAAAGTATCGATAACGTTCATTTTAAGATAATCAGCACAGCAGCAAAGAACAATCAAATCAAAGTGAAGTTACATATCAAATTATGTCAGTCATATCATATATTATATCATCCATTCTTATTCTTATGTTATTAAAATATTGTAAATAGTGTACACTGTGTTGGGTATTTATCATAGATGGTAATCACCACCTGGCCATCTTGTGTCAAACTGTTTAAAAATAATGATGTTATTTTGATAACTGAAACATGGTTAAATGTCATATTTGATTGTAGTGTCGTTGGATTGACACATTACAAACTAGATAGAAGAATAACTCATGAAAATGTCCGCAGGAATAATGGGGGCATTATCGTCTACATTACAGATAAAAGTGTCTTTGTTAAAACATGTGATAATTTACTATGGCTTAAATTTGACAAATCATTGTCCAATAGATCCGTTAAAAACGACATTATATTAGATTTATGTTACAAGGTACGGACAGGAA
Organism: Archivesica marissinica; assembly: GCA_014843695.1. Lineage (NCBI taxonomy): Eukaryota > Metazoa > Mollusca > Bivalvia > Venerida > Vesicomyidae > Archivesica > Archivesica marissinica. The sequence goes on from CM026400.1 coordinate 7,433,927, forward strand.
GTAGTAGAGAATAATTCATGACCAAACAATATTGGCGTCCGTGGTCCAATGGTAGAGCGTCGGATTTGGAATCGAACGGCCCGGGTTCGATACTCAGTCAGGCCACGTATGTAGTGTCATTGAGCAAGGCACCTCACACACATTGCTTAGTACTGGTTAATCGCTTAGGTTGGCTAAGCCTGCCCAGGAAAAATGTCTAGGTCCCCTAGAGGGGTTTGACATTAATGGAACATACATACATACATACATACATAAAATATCTGGTAAATGTTGCCAAACAAAATGGCAGCCACAGTAGGAATGATGACGTCACATTATAATTACGTATAGCAAGTGGGAGTTCAGCGAGTAAGCCATCAAACCCATTTACATAGCACTCGTCTTAAAAAGTAACTTGATAGTAAAAAATTTCAATAATTATTTGTTTTCTCACTTAGAGAGATAAGTCCCTCAGATATGACATGTTTTCAATATGCACGGTGTAACCTTACCATTCCTGGTGATAAATAAACTATATAGCTTGAACATTTTGGCTCTGGGGGGTTTGTCATAACATACTTACTGTAACTGGTATCTCCAGAGGATTCTCAATAGTTTTAGGATGCAGTACACATGTTATGTGTTTAAAGTGCATGGAGGCCGAAGGTATCAACGGTATCCTTAAACATACCTAATGTAGTTCATACCCCGATGGAAACTATTAACTTGCGATTCATTACTTATATTTACATGAATTATTCTTCTCAATGAGACAGAAAAAATATCACATTTTCCTATTAAAAGGTATTTAGTCCAAATTTCCGACTTATCCTGTGGCGGGGATCTGATAATTAGATCACTCCTGGAACAGCGTAAACTATCGCATTGCTCGCGAAGAACGCTGCCTAGCACTGCGAATGCGCATGCCCGTGAACTCGAGTTTTCATGTCGGCTGCATATCACTAGTTGGAAATCCTCATGAATACGAAATTATATACAATTAGGGCATATACGTACATCGAAGGATGTAAATATTCGGTATTGATGAGCATTGAAGCCCGCCCACATAACTTGCATGGCTTTCCCGTCGATATGCGACAGCCATGCTGTGTCTGTTAATCGCACCTCGTGCCTATGTCTTAGAGGGATATTCACGCCAATACTTCCTGTATCGATGATCGGATTGATAATGAGTGTGTGTGTTTTACGTTTATTTATCGTCGCTACCGGTTGCCCATATGAGCGACGCCTACTGAAGATATTAGTCATTTTAGATTTTGAAGGATAGTGCAATGATACAGACAGAGACCATGCCATAGTCTACTCTGGTTCTTTTACGTGCACGGTGTAAAGCACCGACATGAGACCTCGGTTTAACGTCCCATCTGAAAGACTGTTAATTTTATTAGGGTCAGACGGGGGACCGAACCTGTGATCCCTGGATTACCAGTCCAGCGTGTTACCACTGCACTACAGATCCGTCTGTAGTATGAAGTATAATATTGAATCAGTTTACTACATATATATCAGACACTTGCTAATGGATTCTCATTTAAAATAGTATCTACACCACGAACTGTATTATTCTTTAATGACTTTACTGCAAGTATCAACTCACTTGATGGCACTGAGATATTCAAAATATGATCAATGATATTTTCTGAATTATTAAAATTTACATTTTTGAAATCGTCTTATAAAGCGTTTATTTTTTTAATTTAGTTCTTTATTTTCCTTATTCTTTTATTTTGACTGTTTAGCATGCTCTAGTAATGCTTCGGGTGTGATTGAAACATGAACGTTTTTATTTTGATAAAACGCCTATTTTTACATAAAAACATATTCAATGGCGTTGTACAAATAAATAAAATAAATATCAAAGCGAATTAATAAAGGACATTTACATCATACTACTTAACAGTTATTAAATAAACTCTGAGAGAGAATATCCTAAAATCAATATAAAACTCGGTATAATAATGTATATTAAAATATTACATTCATGACTAAGAATATAAAACAGTATGCTTAAGACTAACTGATGCACTTTTAGTATCTACAGGGTAAAATTAACATCATTTATTTAATGCATCTACTTTCTATCTCAATCACTGCATTCACTAAAATAGTGCGTAAAAGTCTCGAAATATTACTTCTTTTGAATTCTAAATTACTTTTACTGACCATTGATTTAGTAATATTTCTCATTTCACTAAGACGAGGCTGTCCTGATTAGTGCAGTAGTTAGCTCATTCGCTTCTCACCAATGCAAACCGGATTCGATCCTCGAACCGGGAATTATGTGAGATGGTACTATGGATTTTCTCCGGGTACTCCGGTTTCCTCCCATACGAATGACCACATTTACGCTTTCATCCGCGCCAACGAGAGTGATTACTATAAGCTGTTAAAACTTGCTTCACAATCGTTGTAAAATAAATAAAGTTTAAACTGGTTTAGTCAGTCTTCCGTAGTGTATACAAGTATTTGGCCCTGTGAAGGTTTCGTCGTAATTTTCTACAATTCATGGTAAAACAAACCACAAACAAGTTGGTTTATTTACTTTTACCGAGTAATTACTGTAAATCGGTAAATCTCACGAGCACTAACTAAATATAAATGTTAGTTGTAACAATATTTTCTTCTGAAATAATTTCAAAGAGAAACATATACATGATCAATGTGTTCTTTGTCAATAGTATCAATATATGCAATGGGCTTTTCAGCATCCCACAGTGTGGACTATGAAACCCACCTAAAGGAACAAGGTAGTCTGTGTTCATTCTTTAAGCTTCATGTATATTATCAGACAAGAAGGATTCTTTTTGAAATGGCCTCGGCTCTACCCCAAAACAAAACATAGGTGCATTTAGGAATTCTTACAAGTTACAACCGACAAGCCTATAGAAACATATGTGTGCATTCAATGTAGACAAAAATGAAGACTGACGTATAAAAAGCCCCAATCACGGATTTATAGTCCAGTGGTAATCCAGGGATTGCAGGTTCGACTTCCCGTCTGACCCTAATAAAATTAACAGTCTTTCAGATGGGATGTTAAACCGATATCTCGTGTCGGTGCTGTACACCGTGCACGTAAAAGAACCAGAGGAGATTCTGGAATGGGTCTCTGTCTGTATCATGCACTATCCTTCAACATCTAAAATGACTAATCTCTTCAGAAGGCTTCGCTCATATGGGCAACCGGTAGCGACGATAAATAAACGTAAAACACACACTTAGTCAACCGTACGAAAAGGGCCTAATGCAACAGGAAACCGTGTTGCTAATATGTGGACCATCCCTTCTAATTACATATTCGCAAGTACTTCACCTAAAGGCAAATGTGATAGTATATGGTTAAGACAAGACTCAGATGCTATCCACTCATGGCCTACATTTGTCCTAGATAAATCTAGCGCATTCACAAAAGACGGGGTCAAGCGAACAAATGATCACATCAGAACTCAATGATAAACCATTCTTGGTTCACAATCTCGCAAGGAAATTTAATGATAACAAACTGTGTGTTCTTTATTTTGTCCAACTTCAACATCACCGAGAAGCAAGAAGATAGTATTTAATGCTAAATATGACCCCCACCCACCCCTCCCTATATTGTTAGAAACATCTACTATACTATATGTGTAAATATGACTTAGGCTATTGATCGAATCAATACAATAATGTAAAAAGTGGACGTTACACTTATGTCATAACATACGTTCCTCAAATATGATGCAAATACAATTAAGTTATGTACAGTATTCCATCTACTATACTATTGGACATTACACTTATGTCATAGCATAAGGTCCTCAAATATGATGCAAATACAATTAAGTTATGTACAGTATTCCATAGTTTTGAGTTAACCGCATGATAATGCTTCTAAAAATAAATAATTATTCTGACCATATCAGATAATTGGTCAACATCTATGTCTAGGGCTTTTGGATCAAAGTGTCGGTATGGTCGCTATGTTTGATCAATATTGATAAAAGTTACTCTCCATCTAGCAACTATTGTGATGATCTGCCCCTGTAGTGTCTCCTGTATACCATAAGTACGTCAAGCAATTAGTTTTGAACACCTTTCTTATAGTCTGTTATTTTGCTCGATTGCGATACAAGCTGTGCAATGGTTAAATCAATCCCCTCTTGGCATCTCTCTGTAATTCTTGTGTATCACACAGCAAATCCATAGCCATATGGGTTACTGGGAAACGAATTATTGACCTCAGCTTGTATGGATTGACAGTACAGCTGGTCTAAGTCGGGGACTCCAGTACCACCGCGACAACTATGTTATTCCATTGTCTTTTCTTTGTAAAAACATTCGTTATATACACAACAGAGGAGTACTCTCTTAATAAATGATAAATAACTAAACACTATTCATAATTATAATAAATAATAATAATAGTATTAATTAAGCAATTTGGGCAGCTGTATCTACGTCGTCAATAAATTATTATTATACATCCTTGTCTATTAGATTGTTGGGTTTGTGGAGACTGTTTGCTTCAATCATCTGGGATTATTCGAGGTAAGGAGCACTGCAGACACTCGACAGTAGTAACTACCGCCAACTCCACTTCTTACCTATTCCCTATTCCTCTCTCGTGACGTCATTATCCTATAACTGGGTGACCTTTAAGGAAGTGTCATCAAAGGGAATAAGAGGTCGAGTGTCACCTTTGGGGTCAACGCACGAATGGGTGCGGGTATGTGTAGGTTCCATCAGGAATGAGACCTCGAGAGCGATTAATCTAACGTTGTAAGAATTTGTTTCGCAATCGAGCTAAAATAGATTTGTATAAACTAATCCAATGTCTTGAGGGAAATGTTGAAACATTATGAAATAAACGTTGTTTCTGTGTTTCAATTATAACTCAATCACCATAATCAAGTACATTCTAACTTAAAACTAACCGCAGAATGAATGAATTTTACACCGAGCATTCGTTATCTAGATAAGAGATCAAATATCATTAAGGAGTGTACTACATGACATTTTGATTTCAATGAATTACCTGGGCAACGAAATATATCTGAACGCTTTATCTAATAAAAGGTGTGTTTAAATAGCCAAGATTAATATTTGTTTTGGATATTTCAACTTTTCAACAATGCACGTCACAGCTTATGTATCTGCATGTCTCTTCATTACCTCATATTGACATGTTAAATTGTAGACTGGTTCACTGATTGTATGGCTATATGTCCGTCCGTACGCCCGCCCGCATGCACGCCAGCCCGCCCGGCAGCTGTTCGTCCAATCGCCCCCTCCCACAACCCGCCCAAATCCCGCACACCCGTTCCGACAACCGTCCGTCCGTCCATCCGTCTTCCTGTCTGTGCACCTTCATAATACGAACACGTCTATATACCGACTAACTACATAAAATAACACTTAATTTAGTTTAATGCGTGTCATTTATGTATTAATTCATGTATATATCACAGCAAAGTGGAAATATAGTGCGTGGAATATATCCAATTTCTTGAGATACATGTATGAATTACAATCAAACTTTATATTGCAAAATAATTCAATTCAAAACGTTATATTCCGTATATCTTGAATAAACACCGGAATATATCAGTAGTACAGTGGTTAACACGCTAGAGGACTCGTTCAGCAACAAGTCGAGACATGTTTTGGTGCGCATGCGCGTTTGCCTATCTTCTCAACGTTCATCCTCAATGCTATTCCTCCCCCTCATCAGTACTCCAACGTACCTCATATGAGCTGAATGAGCTCATATATGCGGTATATACATGTATTTACTATACTCTTGTACGTACGCTAGTGACAAACCATAGTTTATAGACCTGCGTTGCCGGTGTAAATAGGGCAACCTCATGTATACTAGTATGAACGAGTATCTTCCTATATATAAATGTACACACGTATCGTCCGTTCAAACTCAACACCTCCCGTACATTTAGTAGACAATAACTCGAGTTTACAAGTACATGTAGCATATTTTTAAGTTTGTTTAATCGTACACATTATTATAACATATGGAACACACGCAACAAAATACAGAAAGTTCCGGTCAACGTTATTAATCATAGCATTTAGCACAAATTGTGAACAGTTTGTTAATTTTTAACATGTCTTGTATTTGCGACCGATGATTACTATTTTCGGACGGTTTTTCATCCTGTCCATTTAGCTCTGTGCCCACCTCTCTGCCTGCTGCATCGGCGTTAACCTAGTGTCGGTCTCTATGTCTGCTCCTCCACCTGCCTGCGTATGATCCGAATGTATGTCAGTCTCCGTATTTTTACATTCGCTCGCGGTTGTTTCCGGAAGTTCGAATCGCTTCAGAACGGTTTCGAACAAGTACTTTCTCTGATTAGTGGCATATTTCCACGCCTCCTCTTTATCGTAGCCATCGATTATCTTTAGATCCGCTGCAGTTTTCTTTCTTCCACCAATTTCTTCCTATACTTGGATCTCATATTCCGGAATACCGTCCGCCTAGCAACGTTCTCCATAGCACCCTGTACCCGCATGTAATCTTTCACATTCTCCTCAAATTCCGATTGACACTGATTAAACACTCTGTCTACGATACAGTACCACGGATCGATAACATCAGAATCCTCCTCTTGACTGGAATCTTCGTCATTACTGGAATCTTCGCCACTCGCGTCATCGGAGTTTGACATATCCACATCATCGATCGTACCCAATATATCCTTCTCGTATTCATTCTCGTCATCGACATGAAGCGTTCGTTTATGGCGAAGCATATTGTCTTTTCGCATGAATCTTTTCGAGCATATATCGCAACTGTACATGTTGAGGTCTCGCTAAAGAATGAGGAGTGAGGAGGAGTGATACTACTTTATGTATAGCGTTCTTCAAAGCCGCACGATATAAGCAAAGGTGATAAGCAGTGATGCCATACATGTACACAGGCAGACAACCCGAAACCACAGTAGTTGTCTGAAAACGAAAGTAGCATGAATATCGAAACTGATGTTCATCCTATTGTCAACAATATCGACCGATACATAGCGACTTACAGGAGTGCTATGTAGTATTGGGTGACTATATTTCAAGAACAATATCGATCGATATATAGCGACTTACAGGAGTGCTATGTAGTATTGGGTGACTATATTTCAAGAACAATATCGACCGATACATACTGACTTACAGGAGTGATATGTAGTATTGGGTGGCTATATTTCAAGAACAATATCGATCGATACATACTGACTTACAGGAGTGCTATGTAGTATTGGGTGGCTATATTTCAAGAAGAATATCGACCGATACATAGCGACTTACAGGAGTGGTATGTAGTATTGGGTGACTATATTTCAAGAACAATATCGACCGATACATAGCGACTTACAGGAGTGCTATGTAGTATTGGGTGACTATATTTCAAGAACAATATCGACCGATACATAGCGACTTACAGGAGTGCTATGTAGTATTGGGTGGCTATATTTCAAGAACAATATCGACCGATACATAGCGACTTACAGGAGTGCTATGTAGTATTGGGTGGCTATATTTCAAGAACAATATCGACCGATACATAGCGACTTACAGGAGTGCTATGTAGTATTGGGTGACTATATTTCAAGAACAATATCGATCGATATATACCGACTTACAGGAGTGCTATGTAGTATTGGGTGGCTATATTTCAAGAACAATATCGATCGATATATAGCGACTTACAGGAGTGCTATGTAGTATTGGGTGACTATATTTCAAGAACAATATCGACCGATACATACCGACTTACAGGAGTGCTATGTAGTATTGGGTGGCTATATTACAAGAACAATATCGACCGATACATAGCGACTTACAGGAGTGCTATGTAGTATTGGGTGACTATATTACAAGAACAATATCGACCGATACATAGCGACTTACAGGAGTGCTATGTAGTATTGGGTGACTATATTTCAAGAACAATATCGATCGATACATAGCGACTTACAGGAGTGCTATGTAGTATTGGGTGACTATATTTCAAGAACAATATCGATCGATACATACCGACTTACAGGAGTGCTATGTAGTATTGGGTGACTATATTTCAAGAACAATATCGATCGATACATAGCGACTTACAGGAGTGCTATGTAGTATTGGGTGACTATATTTCAAGAACAATATCGATCGATACATAGCGACTTACAGGAGTGCTATGTAGTATTGGGTGACTATATTTCAAGAACAATATCGATCGATACATAGCGACTTACAGGAGTGCTATGTAGTATTGGGTGACTATATTTCAAGAACAATATCGATCGATACATAGCGACTTACAGGAGTGCTATGTAGTATTGGGTGACTATATTTGAAGAACAATATCGATCGATACATACTGACTTACAGGAGTGGTATGTAGTATTGGGTGGCTATATTTCAAGAACAATATCGATCGATACATACCGACTTACATGAGTGCTATGTAGTATTGGGTGACTATATTTCAAGAACAATATCGATCGATACATACTGACTTACAGGAGTGCTATGTAGTATTGGGTGACTATATTTCAAGAACAATATCGATCGATACATACTGACTTACAGGAGTGGTATGTAGTATTGGGTGGCTATATTTCAAGAACAATATCGATCGATACATACAGACTTACAAGAGTGGTATGTAGTATTGGGTGACTGTATTTCAAGAACAATATCGATCGATACATACCGAGTAACATAAGTGGTATGTAATATTGGGTGGCTATATATCAAGAACCATATCTATCGATACATACCGACTTACAGGAGTGCTATGTAGTATTGGGTGACTATTTTAGAAGAACCATGTCGGTCGATACATTCCGACTTACAGAATTAACGGTATCTGATGTTCTATATATCTCGTCCATAATAATTAAGTGAAACCGGTCTCGGGTTTCCAGCAAAAGCGGATACAATGTTTGCTACCGCTGCTGTAGTATGTAGTGGGTTTCATTGCTGGAAGAATTGCTGTAAATTGTTGATAATGGGGGCAATGCATGGTATGGAGAAGAACATTAGAACAGTTGGTGTGGTACATACTACGGTAGAACAGTTGGTGTGGTACGTACTACGGTAGGAGAGTTGGTGTGGTACGTACTACGGTATAACAGTTGGTGTAGTACGTCCTACGGTAGGACTGGTTGATATTATAATATAGTGTATTGAGTATAGGATGGAGTAACGACTGTATTCAAATGAAACATGAAAACTCCTCCATCACACATACATCGCACTTAATCACTGGCCAATATAGTACAGGTCACCAAACCACTGCAATGGGCAACTTGTCTTATATACATTCCATACCACTGCAATGAGCATCTTTTACATACGTATGCCATACCACTGCAATAGGCAACTTGTACATACATATTACATACCACTGTAATAGGCAACTTGTACATACATATGCCATGCTATTGCAATGGGCGACATTTACATACATATGCCATACCACTGCAATAGGCAACATGTACATACATATTCCATAGCACTATAATAGGCAACTTGTACATACATATTCCATACCACTGTAATAGGCAACTTGTACATACATATTCCATACCACTGCAATAGGTGACCTGTACATACATATTCCATACCACTGCAATAGGCAACTTGTAATACATATTCAACGCCACTACAATAGGCAACGTGTACATACATATTCCATACCACTACAATAGGCAACTTGTACATACACATTCCATACCACTGCAATAGGCAACTTGTACATACATATTCCACACCACTGCAATAGGCAACTTGTCCATACATATTCCATACCACTGCAATAGACAACGTGTACATACATATTCCATACCACTGCAATGAGCAACGTGTACACACATAGTCCATACCACTGCAATAGGCAACTTGTACATACATATTCCATACCACTACCATATGCAACGTTTACATAAATATTCCATACCACTACCATAGGCAACTTGTACATACATATTCCATACAACTACCATAGGCAACGTGTACATACATATTCCATGCCACTGCCATAGGCAACTTGTACATACATATTCCATACAACTACCATAGGCAACGTGTACATACATAGTCCATACCACTGCAATAGGCAACCTGTACATACATAGTCCATACCACTGCAATAGGCAACTTGTACATTCATATTCCATACCACTGCAATAGGCAACTTGTACATACATATTCAACGCCACTAAAATAGGCAACGTGTACATACATATTCCATACCACTACAATAGGCAACTTGTACATACACATTCCGTACCACTGCAATAGGTAACTTGTACATACATATTCCACACCACTGCAATAGGCAACTTGTACATACATATTCCATACCACTGCAATAGGCAACGTGTACATACATATTCCATACAACTGCAATAGACAACTTGTTCATACATATTTCATACCACTGCAATAGGCAAAGTGTACATACATATTCCATACCACTGCAATAGGCAACTTGTACATACATATTCCATACCACTGCAATAGGCAACTTGTACATACATATTCCACACCACTGCAATAGGCAACTTGTACATACATATTCCATACCACTGCAATATGCAACGTGTACATACATATTCCATACCACTGCAATAGGCAACTTGTACATACATATTCCATACCACTGCAATAGGCAACTTGTACATACACATTCCATACCACTGCAATAGGCAACTTGTACATACATATTCCATACCACTACCGTATGCAACGTTTACCTAAATATTCCATACCACTACCATAGGCAACGTGTACATACATATTCCATACAACTACCGTAGGCAACGTGTACATTCATATTCCATACCACTGCAATAGGCAACTTGTACATACATATTCCAATTCCACTGCAATAGGCAACTTGTACATACATATTCCATACCACTGTAATAGGCAACGTGTACATACATATTCCACACCATTGCAATAGACAACTTATACATACATATTCCATACCATTGCAATAGGCAACTTATACATACATATTCCATACCACTGCAACAGGCAACGTGTACATACATATTCCATACCATTGCAATAGGCAACGTGTACATACATATTCCATACAACTACCATAGGCAACGTGTACATACATATTCCATACCACTGCAATAGGTTACTTGTACATACACATTCCATATCATTGCAATAGGCAACTTGTACATACATATTCCATACCATTGTAATAGGCAACGTGTACATACATATTCCATACCATTGCATTGGGCAGCGTTTACATACATATTCCATACCACTACCATAGGTAACTTGTACATACATATTCCATACCACTGCAATAGTGTACATACATATTCCATACCACTGCAATAGGCAACTTGTACATACATATTCCATACCACTGCAATAGGCAACGTGTACATACATATTCCATACCATTGCAATAGGCAACTTATACATACATATTCCATACCATTGCAATAGGCAACTTGTACATACATATTCCATACAACTACCATAGGCAACGTGTACATACATATCCCATACCATTGCAATAGGCAACTTGTACATACATATTCCATACCACTGCAATTGGCAACTTGTACATACATATTCCATACCACTGCAATAGGCAACTTGTACATACATATTCCATACTGGTTATGGTGGCGTCTTCTCGGTCTCCTGACTCCTGCGTCGAAAATAAGATGTTACCATACCGATGTTGTGCAGATGACTATCGTCGAATCATAGTCTTACTATTCCACCGTTGATATTTGTAGTTGCCAGGCAATACGCAATCAACGAATACACTTTAGTTATGTTACCTATTTAATTATCAATATAATTATTATAGCACGAATAGTTTAATCATTACAGGTTTTGGCGTTGGATTAATGTATCTACCAGCAGGTGTGTCGGTGATTAAAACGGTCAGCAAGCATCTCGCCTTAGCCAACGGTATAGCGATGTGTGGGTCGGGTACGTAATGGAATTAATATAAGTACATGTTATTACCAGCATACGCAGACAAATACACAATAGAAACGATGATGCCAAAATACACACTATGAACGATGATTCTAAAATACACAATATAAACGATGCTGCTAAAATACAGAATATAAACATTGATGCTAAAATACAGAATATAAACGATGATAAACTACACAATATAAACATTGATGCTAAAATACAGAATATAAACGATGATGCTAAACTACACAATATAAAAGATGATGCTAAACTATACAATATAAACATTGATGCTAAACTACACAATATAAACATTGATGCTAAAATACAGAATATAAACGATGATAAACTACACAATATAAACATTGATGCTAAAATACAGAATATAAACGATGATGCTAAACTACACAATATAAACTATGATGCTAAACTATACAATATAAACATTGATGCTAAGCTACACAATATAAACATTGATGCTAAAATACAGAATATAAACGATGATAAACTACACAATATTAACATTGATGCTAAAATACAGAATATAAACGATGATGCTAAACTACACAATATAAACATTGATGCTAAAATATACAATATAAACGATGCTGCTAAAATACAGAATATAAAAGATGATGCTAAACTACACAATATAAACATTGATGCTAAACTACAGAATATAAACGATGATGCTAAACTACAAAATATAAACATTGATGCTAAAATACAGAATATAAACGATGATGCTAAACTACATAATATAAACATTAATGCTAAAATACAGAATATAAACGATGATGCTAAATACAGAATATAAACGATGATTCTAAAATACAGAATATAAAAGATGATGCTAAGTTACACAATATAATTGATGATGCTAATATACACAATATAAACATTGATGCTAACATATAGCCCTGGGAACAGGCGGCGATATATTTTGCCTGATCAGTCAAATAAATATATGTTAACACCGATACCATTAATTGGGCCGTATTGAGCTTCTGATAATGCCATTTTGCCAGAAGTTACAAAGTGAAAAATCGACAGACTGGAACCCAGGCTAGCTAAAATGCACAATATAAACGATGATACGAAAATATACAATATAAGCAATGATGCTAAAATACAGAATATAAACGATGATGCTAAAATACAGAATATAAACGATGATGCTAAAATACAGAATATAAACGATGATGCTAAAATACAGAATATAAACGATGATGCTAAAATACAGAATATAAACGATGATGCTAAAATGCAGAATATAAACGATGATGCTGAAATACAGAATATAAACGATGATGATGAAATACAGAATATAAACGATGATGCTAAAATACACAATATAAACATTGATGCTGAAATACAGAATATAAACGATGATGCTAAAATACAGAATATAAACGATGATGCTAAAATGCAGAATATAAACGATGATGCTAAAATGCAGAATATAAACGATGATGCTGAAATACAGAATATAAACGATGATGATGAAATGCAGAATATAAACGATGATGCTAAACTACACAATATAAACATTGATGCTGAAATACAGAATATAAACGATGATGCTAAAATACAGAATATAAACGATGATGCTGAAATACAGAATATAAACGATGATGCTAAAATACAGAATATAAACGATGATGCTAAAATACACAATATAAACGATGATGCTAAAATACACAATATAAACGATGATGCTAAAATACACAATATAAACGATGATGTTAAAATACAGAATATAAACGATGATGCTAAAATACACAATATAAACGATGATGCTAAAATACAGAATATAAACAAACGATGATGCTAAAATACACAATATAAACGATGATGCTAAAATACACAATATAAACAAACGATGATGCTAAAATACAGAATATAAACGATGATGCTAAAATACACAATATAAACGATGATGCTAAAATACACAATATAAACGATGATGCTAAAATACACAATATAAACGATGATGCTAAAATACACAATATAAACGATGATGCTAAAATACACAATATAAACAAACGATGATGCTAAAATACACAATATAAACGATGATGCTAAAATACACAATATAAACGATGATGCTAAAATACACAATATAAACAAACGATGATGCTAAAATACACAATACACGCATGCGAGTACATGCGAGTACATAGCTAAATCTAGTTTTATTCAGAACATATTTAGTTTCCATCCCATCACAGTGGAACCTTGATGCAGGAACCTAGTAGATAGATAGGGATTTGATACGCGATATGTATACAACATGACTAGCGAGTTTCCTCTGCCATAGATAACATGGATTCCGATAGATAAATTGGTGACATTTATTTCTCCGATGGTGCAGCATAATATACACTTTCAATAAAAACAATAATATTTTGAATTTGCATAAAATCATGTAGAAGCACTTGTCAATCAAATAGATATGTTGCTGGAAAGCTTAAAATGAACATATTTTTTTGGTATTATTTCCCCAAAACATTCACTTAATCCGTTTACTAGTATCAATGACCACTGTAATTTTATTTATTTTACAACGGTTGCGAAGCAAGTTTTAACAACTTATATTAATCACTCTCGTTGGCGTGGATGAAGGTGTGTGGGAGAAAACGTGCCTGTCCGATCTGGCGACCATCGTACCATCTAACCTTAATTCTCTCCATTGGTTAACCATTGCGCTAATCGGACAACTGTGAACATATGCATTCAACAATAGTTGCATTTTCTTATAAATTCTAATGCATACACCATTGTCAAGAAAAATAATTAATATTTAAAAAGTGTATTTCAATAATAACAAACACAAATTAATTATGTTATTGCAATTAAAAATTAGTTGGAAATCCTGAACTTGCCGTTTATAAAACTTGCCATACAATATGGCGGTCAAGATAATATCTTATCAGCTTTTTTCACAGGCTGTGTTGTCTTGATTAATAAGGTTGTAAAACAACAAATAAATTGCCTATTAAATACATAGTAAAAAGCAAAAACATACAGTCTGTTCATTTATATTTCCAATCTTTCATTTCTTCTGATACCACATCCACTGTGAAGAGGTATTCAAATCAGCCTGAAACACACCAAGAATATTTCAAATTTTAAGTTTCAAATATCCAGTGCTCGCCTGTGAATAATGTCACTGTGTTTACACACTGTATTCCTCCGCCAAATAATACAGTATACTGACCTTCAGTTTGTAATGGCCTGAATTCCTATACCACATCTTGTCTACACATCAACTAGTCTGATGTCTTCTCAAGTCACATAATTTCTCAACAAGTATGCACTGCCTGTCATGAAAATGCATTTTTATCAAAAAGAACAATTAACTATATTAGTCATTGGGACTACATTCGAGTGGACCGCGGATGCACTTCTGCCTATTTACGTATATACAACCATAAGTCATGTTAGTAACCAACATTTCCGTTACATGCATTTTCATAGGTCGGTCGTTTTCGACGCCATCTGAAATCACAAGCGATTAAAAGTGTACTTTATTTTAGTTATGTTATATTTTTTTATTTCGTGTTTTACGCCTGCATCAGCACCATTTTGGGCTATATCGCCGGCGGGCAGTGTACCTAACAACACCATTCCTGGGAAGGCTCCAGCGGTTAACCAGTACTTGGGTGCACCAACCTCTGTATGAAACTGCCAACTTTTTCATATAAATGAGACACGGCCTGAGCGGGGCTCGAACCCGTGACCATCAGTGATGATATGTTACAGTGGTA
>CM026400.1:7450648-7468850 GCA_014843695.1 Archivesica marissinica
AACTTTTGACTAATAATGTACATATTTTTGTTTTTTCTAGTTTGCTGCAGTTTGTGTTAAGCACATGCATGTAGAAGCATTGAGGACAATGTTTGCAGTAAGAGGAGAAGAAGAGGCAGATATTATGTTTTATGTTGTTTTATTTATAGGTTTATAGAGAAGTTAATATATAATTTAAGGTGTTAGAATTAGATTATATTAATTTAAGTTTGAATAGATTAGACTCAACAATAGCATGTCTTATACTAGATTTTGCTTAAGTGAATTAAATGTTGTAGTTATTAATGACTATAATATTGATGTTTATAGTAAATATGTTTTTGGTATTCTTTACAGATGCTAGTACAACTGTAGATGAGGGAGCAGGAGTGATGGGTTATTATATTAGATATTAAAAGTTAGTACTTAGAGTTAAGTTATAAATTAGTATTGTTTTAGTTATTTATGTGTATGTGTTGATTTATGGTTATGTATAAGCCAACAATCCTAAATTGTTGAATAGAGATATAATCTACTAATTAAGTGATTTTGATTCCTTTCAGTGTAAATGACGGGACGTCATTTCCCGGAGGGGGAGTATGTAGTAGGGTCCGTTTTAGCCTCCATACTTTAAACCAGTTATTCCTTGTAGATATACACGATGTGTAATGGTCAGTGAGACGCAACTGTGCGTAGCGAGTTTAACTCGAGGATATGTGTATGATTGTTATGTAGCGTGTTATTCCAATGCAGTCACTTCCAATATCGTATGATAGTCGGACGTCTTTTATAAAGAGAGCATTTTATAATATAGTTTGATAATAGAAGTCTTCAAAAGTATTATTCAGTTGTCACCGGCACCAGTGAGTGAGTGGTTGAATGTGTTGCGGACGGTGGAGAATAGCGAGAAGTGTTACAGAGACCATATCTCTGCGTAAGTTATTGTATTGGTCTATATTGTATTGGTCTATGTTATATATGTCTATGTTGCATTTGTCTGTGTTGCATATGTATATGTTGCATATGTCTATGTTTCATCAGAGACATGGATGTAACATAGATTACCTCTGTGTTACGGATGTTTATATATATTGGAGTAAGCGTTATTACGAACCACGAACCTGACGAGAGTATATATAGTGCCAACGTATATAATATGTTGTTGTTGTTGTTAACCCAAGCACCGCAAATCATCTATTATATATTTATATGACGCATATGTTTTAATCCTATTCTTAATGTGTGTATATATGTGTATTGTAGAACCAAAGCATTTGAGAGCATTGTTGTCTACGGAGATTGAATAGAGTGATGAATCGTATAGGGTGTTGTCATTTTACTGATCCCCCAGAATACGAACCCTACCACATATACATAAATAGAGGGAGGTGCATCAGAGGTCTCTACGTGTACGCCATAGTGTTGTATATACATAAATAGAGGGTCGTGCATCAGAGGTCTCTACGTGTACGCCATAGTGTTGTATATACATAAATAGTCGGAGGTGCATCAGAGGTCTCTACGTGTACGCCATAGTGTTGTATATACATAAATAGACGGAAGTGGATCTGCGGTCCATTCGAATGTAGTCCTATTAACAAATATAGTGCAATTTTCTTTTTAGTAAAAAATGCATTCATGACAGGCAATGTATAGTTTTTGTTTTTTTGAGGAAATATGTGATTGATAATAATTCAGACAAGTCGATGTGTAGAAAACTGAAGACAAGTCGATGTGTAGAAAACTGAAGACAAGTTGATGTGTAGAAAACTGAAGAAAGTTGATGTGTAGAAAACTGAAGACAAGTCGATGTGTAGAAAACTGAAGACAAGTCGATGTGTAGAAAACTGAAGACAAGTCGATGTGTAGAAAACTGAAGACAAGTCGATGTGTAGAAAACTGAAGACAAGTCGATGTGTAGAAAACTGAAGACAAGTCGATGTGTAGAAAACTGAAGACAAGTCGATGTGTAGAAAACTGAAGACAAGTCTATGTGTAGAAAACTGAAGACAAGTCGATGTGTAGAAAACTGAAGACAAGTCGATGTGTAGAAAACTGAAGACAAGTCGATGTGTAGAAAACTGAAGACAAGTCGATGTGTAGAAAACTGAAGACAAGTCGATGTGTAGAAAACTGAAGACAGGATATACCGTTATATTTGGCGGAAGAATACTGTTTGTAAACACAGTGACGTCATTCACAGATAAATGGTGTCACAATAACACCATCATTTATATGCAATATTTTTTTTGCTGTTTTTCAGTTTGATTTGAATACCTCGACACAGCAGCACACTGGTACCAGCAGAATGGAAAGATTGGAGATATAAATGAAAAAGGCTGTGTGTTTTTACATTTTACTATGTACAGGCAATGTAGATAAATATATCAAAACAAGCTTTACTACATCATGTAGAATACACAATGTAGATAAATATATCAAAACAAACTTTACTACATCATGTAGAATACACAATGTAGATAAATATATCAAAACAAGCTTTACTACATCATGTAGAATACACAATGTAGATAAATATATCAAAACAAGCTTTACTACATCATGTAGAATACACAATGTAGATAAATATATCAAAACAAGCTTTACTACATCATGTAGAATACACAATGTAGATAAATATATCAAAACAAGCTTTACTACATCATGTAGAATACACAATGTAGATAAATATATCAAAACAAGCTTTACTACATCATGTAGAATACACAATGTAGATACATATATCAAAACAAGCTTTACTACATCATGTAGAATACACAATGTAGATAAATATATCAAAACAAGCTTTACTACATCATGTAGAATACACAATGTACTTATTGTAGATAAATATATCAAAACAAGCTTTACTACATCTCATAGAATACACAATGTACTCTATTGTAGATAAATATATCAAAACAAGCTTTACTACATCTCATAGAATACACAATGTACTCTATTGTAGATAAATATATCAAAACACTTGTCTATATACGGTATGTAGATAATTTGTCTATTTTGCTTTGTTTTCGAGTTACAAGCATGCCTAGTTTACTATAGAAGTCAATGTGAGTGGACACTTCGCTGACTGCCCCTGACCACAGGCTGTGACCTATTTCTCCCACATACCGTGACCTATTTATCCCACATACCGTGACTTTTCTCCCACATACCGTGACCTATTTCTCCCACAGACCATGACCTATAACTACCACAGACCATGACCTATTTCTCTCACAGACCATAACATATTTCTCTCACAGACCATGACCTATTTCTCCCACAGACCATGACCTATTTCTCCCACAGACCATGACCTATTTCTACCACAGACCATGACCTATTTCTACCACAGACCATGACCTATTTCTACCACAGACCATGACCTATTTCTACCACAGACCATGACCTATTTCTCTCACAGACCATGACCTATTTCTCTCACAGACCATGACCTATTTCTCTCACAGACCATGACCTATTTCTCTCACAGACCATGACCTATTTCTCCCACAGACCATGACCTATTTCTCTCACAGACCATGACCTATTTCTCTCACAGACCATGACCTATTTCTCCCACAGACCATGACCTATTTCTCCCACAGACCTTGACGGATTTCTCCCAAAATGGAAACACTAGACAAGTCCTCTACTAGTAAACAGTCAAACCTGTCTTAAACAGCGAGCCAAGGAAATCACAAAGTGGCTGCTTAATAGTGGTGAAACGTATAATAAAACAACATATTGGGAATCTGGCTGATTAATACAGGTTGGCTGCTTAATGGAGGTGACCGCTAACACAGGTTTGACTGTATATCGAAAACATTTCATCAAAATAGACAAGATTCGGTGCATCAGCATGTATAATGCAACAGATTCATAGAATGATAATACAGTTAATAATGTGCAAACAATATAGATCCAGATCAGCCGCGGTGCAGATCAGGATCTATGCTGTTTGCTATTCAGACAAGTGATTTTGCTCCACTATCCGAATAGCAAACAGCATAGATCCTGATCAGAGTATGTTCTGTGCCGTCCGATCTGGCTCTATGATGTTTGCAAAAGTGATTTTAGTCGTGATTGGCAGGTTAATGGCAAATGGATTGGTTCCAGATTGGGATGGATAGTTTATATACTGTATATACAGTCTACATCTGTTATGTTGAATTCCATCGGATCCAACAAAATACTTCGACATATCCGAAGTTTGATTTAACGAAATTCTATATAAACGGAGCCAGTTATATGTAAAATGTTAGTGTTGGGGTTGGTTTTGTGGTTTTTGTTTTTGGGTGTCTGAAACGGGACTTCGGTATCTTCGACATAACCGAAGTTTGACTTCAGGAAATTCTATATAAACAGAGCCAGTTATATGTAAAATGTTAGTGTCTGAAATAGGACTTTGATCCGACTTCGAGATAACCGGAGAATTCGACATAACGGATGTAGACTTTATATAATTATTCAATACACTGAAGATAAGTAACTGTGGTGTCACCGATTCAATCTGGGTCGAACTTGCAGAGAACCATGCCACACAATGGTATCCCCAGCCAAATCAGTTATTAGGGTTTAAAACAAATAAAAGGCATATACCCATATCGGTATATATGTATATTATTAAGTTATGTTGTATTTATTATCAAATCAAGGGCAGTAACTCTGGCCAGATCAGATTTAAGTTTAATGGCATTACGGTGATGGTGAAAATATTGAAATTTTAATTCATTCAAGGGAACATTTTTAATAACCCCAAGGGCAATAACTCTTGGTTTTACTATTGCAATGTGGGTCACACTTGCAGGACAACACAGCACAATGGTAATCTGATTCTAGTTTAAGCTTGATGATATTCCATACAGTGGTTACTTAGTGTTTTAGCAATTTATTGAATTTTTAATCAATTAAAGGGCCATAACTGCGGTGTTATATCGACATGATCCGGACGAAAGTTATACATACATCCTTTATACTAGGGCGATGCATATGTACTTTTCAGTTTCATGAAATTCCATGAAGCGGTTACTTATTTACGGCCAATTTATTGAATTTTAATAAATTAAAGGGCCACAACTCTGGTGTTACTAACCCGATGCGGACGAAAGTTATACGTGCATCCATTAGTTACACAGATCTGGACAGAACGATTGACGTACTCACAAGAGGGTACTTAAGTCGCTACCCCATTGTTGTCTCTCTTGTTCTATTAGGGCTCTATGTATATACGTAAATGTAGTCCTAATAAATAATATAGTTCATTTTTCATTTTGGTAAAAAATGCATTTTCATGACAGGCAGTGTATAGTTGTGTTTTTTGAGAAATTATGTGATGTGAGAAGTCTCAGACAGATGTGTAGAAAAGATGTGGTATAAGAATTCAGGCAATTGTAAACTGAAGATTGGCATACTGTAATATTTGGCGGAGGAATAGTGTGTAATAACAGTGACGTCATTCACAGGTGACAAGTATCAATGCTCAACATTATATTTGTGATATATTTGCTGTTTTACTGTTTGATTTGAATACCTCTTCACAGTGGCTGTGGTATCAGAAGAAATGAAAGATTTGAAATATAAATGAACACACTGTATGTTTTTACTTTTTACTACCGGTATGTATTTCATAGGCAATTTATTTGTTGTATTACAACCATAGCCAAACAAGAACATTTATAGCCACGCAAGAGCTAACCTTAGACCACTAGACCATAGCTATAGTGTTCTCCTAGCCACTATGTACCCTCTCGTCTGCACGGACAGACGGAAATACAAAAATTGTATATTAAGCAACTATTCCTTTATTCTCTGTAGCCACATATAACAGAATTTATAACCACATAGCCCCTAACCTAGACAGTAAACTTATTGTTCTATAAGCCATGTATGGATGCGCAACGACAAGTAGACATACAACGCCAATCTTATATCCCCCTCCGAGATCCTTCAGATCGGCAGGGGAAATAACAAATAATCCGTACTATATCATGTACAGCACAAAATATTGATGAAGATATCAAAATAATCCATACTATATCATGTACAAAACACAATCTTGATGATGACAAAGTAATCCGTACCATATCATGTACAAAACACAATGTTGATGATGACAATGTAATCCGTACTATATCATGTACAAAACACAATGTTGATGATGACATCAAAATAATCCATACCATATCATGTACAAAACACAATGTTGATGATGACAAAAATAATCCGTACTATATCATGTACAAAACACAATGTTGATGATGACAAAGTAATCCATACTATATCATGTACAGCACAAAATATTGATGAAGATATAAAAATAAAACATATCGTAAACTGTTCTCTATAACAGTAAATACCACAGGTCTATGTACACCTACACTCAACCCCCTGTGAACATATCGTAAACTGTTCTCTATCACAGTAAATACCACAGGTCTATGTACACTACACCCACACTCAACCCCCTGTGAACATATCATAAACTGTTCTCTATAACAGTAAACACCACAGGTCTATGTACACCCACATTTAACCCCCTGTGAACATATCGTAAACTGTTCTCTGTAACAGTAAATACCACAGGTCTATGTATACCCACACTCAACCACCTGTGAACATATCGTAAACTGTTCTGTATAACAGTAAATACCACAGGTCTATGTATACCCACGCTCAGTCATATAACAGTAAATACCACAGGTCTATGTATACATACGCTCAGTCATTTAACAGTAAATACCACAAGTCTATGCATACCGATGCTCAGTCATATAACAGTAAATACCACAGGTCTATGTATACCCACACTCAGTCATATAACAGTAAATACCACAGGTCTATGTATACCCACGCTCAGTCATATAACAGTAAATACCACAGGTCTATGTATACCCACGCTCAGTCATTAACAGTAAATACCACAGGTCTATGTATACCCACGCTCAGTCATATAACAGTAAATACCACAGGTCTATGTATACCCACACTCAGTCATATAACAGTAAATACCACAGGTCTATGTATACCCACGCTCAGTCATATAACAGTAAATACCACAGGTCTATGTATACCCACACTCAGTCATATAACAGTAAATACCACAGGTCTATGTATACCCACACTCAGTCATATAACAGTAAATACCACAGGTCTATGTATACCCACGCTCAGTCATATAACAGTAAATACCACAGGTCTATGTATACCCACGCTCAGTCATATAACAGTAAATACCACAGGTCTATGTATACCCACACTCAGTCATATAACAGTAAATACCACAGGTCTATGTATACCCACACTCAGTCATATAACAGTAAATACCACAGGTCTATGTATACCCACGCTCAGTCATATAACAGTAAATACCACAGGTCTATGTATACCCACGCTCAGTCATATAACAGTAAATACCACAGGTCTATGTATACCCACGCTCAGTCATATAACAGTAAATACCACAGGTCTATGTATACCCACGCTCAGTCATATAACAGTAAATACCACAGGTCTATGTATACCCACGCTCAGTCATATAACAGTAAATACCACAGGTCTATGTATACCCACGCTCAGTCATATAACAGTAAATACCACAGGTCTATGTATACCCACAAGACAAGCATTAAGCGACACTATATCGGAATAAAGATTTTTGGTAAAAGTACCAAATATTTAAAGATTATAATTTCCAACGACAGTGTCTTTAACTCTCAGCAATGTCGCATAAAAGTTTTGTAAATAACCGATGCAAATAATGCTTGATCAGATGCTGATGCAACAGTGGACTGAAGCACCTGTCCAGAAATCAAATATTCCCACGAAATGAAAAAATTACAGCCCCATACATGTTTATTGCCTAACCTATGCAAACAATGCTTAATACAGATGCGTGATGCAACAGCGGACATTGAAACAGCAGTCTAAGATGTTTGTTCTGCCGATAGAGAGTGATGCGTTCCAAATGTACGCAGGGCGTGGAAAACTGATATAGGAAAGTTGTACATTCACTTTCAGCTTGCTAGATTAATTAACCCTTTCCCTCATTGAAGCACCTCTTGACACCATTAGAATTAACCCTTTCCCTCATTGAAGCACCTCTTGACACCATTAGAATTAACCCTTTCCCTCATTGAAGCACCTCTTGACACCATTAGAATTAACCCTTTCCCTCATTGAAGCACCTTGACGCCATTACAATGATACATTAACCTTTTCCCTCATAGAAGCACCTCTTGACGCCATTAGAATTAACCCTTTCCCTCATAGAAGCACCTTGACACCATTACCAATACGACATACATTAACCCTTTCCCTCATAGAAGCACCTCTTGACACCATTAGAATTAACCCTTTCCCTCATAGAAGCACCTTGACGCCATTACCAATATGACATACATTAACCCTTTCCCTCATAGAAGCACCTCTTGACGCCATTACCAATACGACATACATTGACAATGTAGTATCCAAACCAATGTTCATAATAAAGGCCAGAATCTCATGTAGTCCCAGTAATATCTATGGAGGTGGTATAGATATGGCGACTACTTATCCACTGCATGATAGCTAAATGACTGTCGTTTGTATGGAGATATAATAGTATATTAACCTAAATCTCTATGTAGTCCCAGTAATATCTATGGAGGTGGGATAGATATGGCGACTACTTATCCACTGCATGATAGCTAAATGACTGCCGTTTGTATGGAGATATAATAGTATATCAACCTAAATCTCTATGAAGGAAAGGGTTAAAGATCATTGTGCTATTGTTATATTGTTACGTGAGCTACCTTCGAAATTAATGACTTAATATTCTATTATACAACCCAAAGACCACATAAAGAGGGCACCAGTAATATATAGCTATCCTTCCAAATGATGGCTCCAAATAGCCTGGGAACCGGCGTTGATATATTTTGCCTGGTCAGTTATATAAATATATTCATATATTAACATAAATCTCTATGAAAGAAACGATTAAAAAAAACACTGCTTACTGGCTGAAAATAATTATTCAAATTATAATGGACAAGTGTGTAGAGCATTGCTACTTGTACGGACAATTTCATATTTTATAATAGTTTTATTCCATACGATATAGAGGATATTACCTCCACTCGCGGAAATACAAATTTCAGTGTTCACTCGATGAAATAAAACCCATCTTCCACTAATAAACACAAATCTTCTTTTTCTTTTATGATTTCCAATGACTTTGGCTAATATAATATTCGTTTTCAAATTTTATTCATTTTAACTGCCCTGTCTGGAGCCTCATTGCACTACGAGACACAACCGCACAACCACTTCTCTTAGTACATATATAATTTTCAAGTTAGTTTCTGTTTGCTGCTGTCAAAATTAAAAACAAAACAAAATGCTGCTGTCATAATTAAAGACAAAACAAAATCATTAGAAAATATGACTTAATAATTAACTTCATGATAGTCAGAAAATAGCTAAAACACAAAACCATGCGGGAATACGAAACGTAACCAGTGGATGAGAAAATGCCATCATTCACTGTTTCAAAGCGATGTAAGATGCAGTTTTCTTTCACTGAGAAAACATTTATCATTCATTGGGGGAAAGCATACGATATGGAGTCACTTTAAGCTGTTCCAACATATTCACATAGCACGTTCTTAGCTCAGATCAATGTGGAATGAACTCTTTGATATCGTGTTGTACGTTTGTTAGAACTAGAAAACTGAAGAATGAAATACAATGAAAGCTTTGACATCCTGATGTACGTTTGTTTAGAGAACTTTGAACACCGCAGGAAGGTGATCTGGTACCCGTCTACACCACGGCAGATTCAATAGACTTGCACATACATAATACATAATTATGTTTGTGAACTGTAGACTCGGATTTGTGCATATTTCTGTAGAACAAATCAGATATTGAAGATTCAGCACTATGATACGCTGTACTAGATCCTGCACTATGATATACTGTACTAGATCCTGCGCTATGATACACTGTACTAGATCATGTGCTATGATACACTGTACTAGATCCAGCACTATGATACCATGTACTAGATCCAGCATTATGATATACTGTACTAGATCATGCACTATGATATACTGTATAGATCCTGCATATGATACCATGTACTAGATCCTGCACTATGATATACTGTACTAGATCCAACACTATGATATACTGTACTAGATCCTGCACTATGATACACTGTAATAGATCCAACACTATGATATACTGTACTAGATCCTGCACTATGATATACTGTACTAGATCCAGCACTATGGTATACTCTACTAGATCCTGCACTATGATACACTGTACTAGATCCAGCACTATGATATACTGTACTAGATCCTGCACTATGATATACTGTACTAGATCCAGCACTATGATATACTGTACTAGATCCTGCACTATGATACCATGTACTAGATCCTGCACTATGATATACTGTACTAGATCCAGCACTATGATATACTGTACTAGATCCAGCACTATGATATTCTGTACTAGATCCTGCACTATGATACCATGTACTAGATCCAGCACTATGATATACTTACTAGATCCAGCACTATGGTATACTGTACTAGATCCTGCACTATGATACACTGTACTAGATCCAGCACTATGATATACTGTACTAGATCCAGCACTATGATATACTGTACTAGATCCTGCACTATGATATACTGTACTAGATCATGCACTATGATATACTGTACTAGATCCTGCAATATGATACAATGTACTAGATCCAGCACTATGATATACTGTACTAGATCCTGCACTATGATATACTGTACTAGATCCAACACTATGGTATACTGTACTAGATCCTGCACTATGATACACTGTACTAGATCCAGCACTATGATATACTGTACTAGATCCTGCACTATGATATACTGTACTAGATCCAGCACTATGATACACTGTACTAGATCCAGCACTATGATACCATGTACTAGATCCAGCACTATGATATACTGTAATAGATCCAGCACTGTGATATACTGTACTAGATCCTGCACTATGATATACTGTACTAGATCCAGCACTATGATACCCTATACTAGATACAGCACTATGATATACTGTACTAGATCCTGCACTATGATACACTGTACTAGATCCAGCACTATGATATACTGTACTAGATCCTGCACTATGATATACTGTACTAGATCCAGCACTATGATACACTGTACTAGATCCAGCACTATGATACCATGTACTAGATCCAGCACTATGATATACTGTAATAGATCCAGCACTATGATATACTGTACTAGATCCTGCACTATGATATACTGTACTAGATCCTGCACTATGATATACTGTACTAGATCCAGCACTATGATACCCTGTACTAGATACAGCACTATGATATACTGTACTAGATTCAGCACTATGATACACTGTACTAGATCCAGCACTATGATATACCGTACTAGATCCAGCACTATGATACCATGTACTAGATCCAGCACTATGATATACTGTACTAGATCCAGCACTATGATACACTGTACTAGATCCAGCACTATGATATACTGTACTAGATTCAGCACTATGATATACTGTACTAGATCCAGCACTATGATATACTGTACTAGATCCAGCACTATGATACAATGTACTAGATCCAGCACTATGATACCATGTATTAGATCCAGCACTATGATACCATGTACTAGATCCAGCACTATGATACCATGTATTAGATCCAGCACTATGATACCATGTACTGATCTTGGTGTTGATACTGCTTACACAATTTCTTGTTTACTTTTAATGAACTTTAAGTGTCATACAAAACGGAAACATGTCCTTATCCTCCTCCTCCTCCTCCTCCTCCTCCTCTTCATCCTCCTCATCCAAATCCTCCTCCTCATCCTCCTCCTCATCATCCTCCTCATCCTCCTCATCCTCTAATGGAAACATGTCCTCATCCTCTAATGGATTGTCAAAGTGCAGGATTTCAAATCTGCCTTGTGCTGTCACAATATCTCTGACAGTATTAGCATCTCCAGATGTGATTTTGCTACAGTAAAATATTAGTTTTACCCCGTGCGATTCTGACAATCCGTGCAATATAGTGCATAGTGTCTCCTGTGACAATATAATTGGATTATCTGAGTTGCGATCTGAGTTGCGATACCGGTTATCAAATACATGAAAGACATCAAATTGGAATCCATCGACACGAAACATAACCTGCTTCAGACACAAGCTGCTCTTCAGTAATCGTAGTGAATCAGCAATGTCAGTCTCTTGCATATTGTTACTTTGAAATATCTGTAAACTCCTAGTATCACCGATATGAGACAATGCTTGGCTTCCTCCATGGATCTCACACTCTGTCATGTGTGATACACATATTGCCATATTCCCAGTGCGTGTTTCTAACGAAGATTGTTCATCACCTACTTGGTCACTAGTAGATGTCACACATCCACACCCACTGTCTGCCTTACAGTGTACATTCTTCAGTTTAACCTTCCCGCTATGAGGAGTGTCAGTGAGGAGATGTGTTATCTGTGTGTGGGTAAGCTCTATATGTGACAGATACAGTACTTGTAGTTCAGGGTAACTATGGATATGGTTAAACATTCCACTTCCTCTAAAGATCGTACACTCTGTCATGTGTGATACACATATTGCCATATTCCCAGTGTGTATTTCTAATGAAGATTGTTCACCACCTACTTGGTCACTAGTAGATGTCACACATCCACACTTACTGTCTGCCTTACAGTGTACATTGTTCAGTGTAACCTCCCTGATATGAGGAGTGTCAGTGAGGAGATGTGTTATCTGTGTGTGGGTAAGCTCTATATCCAACATATACAGTACTTGTAGTTCAGGGTAACTATGGATATGGTTAAACATTCCACTTCCTACTATGATCCTACACTCTGTCATGTGTGATACACATATTGCCATATTCCCAGTGTGTATTTCTAACGAAGATTGTTCACCACCTACTTGGTCACTAGTAGATGTCACACATCCACACTCACTGTCTGCCGTACAGTGTACATTCTCCAGTGTAACCGTCCCGCTATGAGGAGTGTCAGTGAGGAGATGTGTTATCTGTGTGTGGGTAAGCGCTATATATGCCAGATACAGTTTTTGTAGTTCAGGGTAACTATGGATATGGTTAAACATTCCACTTCCTCCATTGATCCTACACTCTGTCATGTGTGATACACATATTGCCATATTCCCAGTGTGTATTTCTAACGAAGATTGTTCATCACCTACTTGGTCACTAGTAGATGTCACACATCCACACTCACTGTCTGCCTTACAGTGTACATCCCTCAGTATAACCTTCCTGATATGAGGAGAGTCAGTGAGGAGATGTGTTATCAGTGTGTGGGTAAGCTCTATACCTGTCAGATACAGTACTTGTAGTTCAGGGTAACTATGGATATGGTTAAACATTCCACTTCCTCCATCGATCTTACACTCTGTCATGTGTGATACACATATTGCCATATTCCCAGTGCGTGTTTCTAACGAAGATTGTTCACCACCTACTTGGTCACTAGTAGATGTCACACATCCACACTCACTGTCTGCCTTATAGTGTACATTACACAGTAGAACCTTTCTGATATGAGGAGAGTCAGTGAGGAGATGTGTTATCTGTGTGTGGGTAAGCTCTATATATGACAGTTTCAGTACTTGTAGTTCAGGGTAACTATGGATATGGTTAAACATTCCACTTCCTCCATTGATCTTACACTCTGTCATGTGTGATACACATATTGCCATATTCCCAGTGCGTGTTTCTAACGAAGATTGTTCACCACCTACTTGGTCACTAGTAGATGTCACACATCCACACTCACTGTCTGCCTTATAGTGTACATCATACAGTGTAACCTTCCTGATATGAGGAGAGTCAGTGAGGAGATGTGCTATCTGTGTGTGGGTAAGCTCTATACGTGACAGATCCAGTACTTGTAGTTCAGGGTATCTATGGATATGGTTAAACATTCCACTTCCTCCATAGATCTCACACTCTGTCATGTGTGTTACACATATTGCCATATTCCCAGTGCGTGTTTCTAACGAAGATTGTTCACCACCTACTTGGTCACTAGTAGATGTCACACATCCACACTCACTGTCTGCCTTACAGTGTACATTGTTCAGTGTAACCTCCCTGATATGAGGAGTGTCAGTGAGGAAATGTGTTATCTGTGTGTGGGTAAGCTCTATTTCCAACATATACAGTACTTGTAGTTCAGGGTAACTATGGATATGGTTAAACATTCCACTTCCTCTATGGATCTCACACTCTGTCATGTGTGTTACACATATTGCCATATTCCCAGTGCGTGTTTCCAACGAAGATTGTTCACCACCTACTTGGTCACTAGTAGATGTCACACATCCACACTCACTGTCTGCCTCACAGTCTACATCATCCAGTGTAACCTTCCCGATATGAGGAGTGTCAGTGAGGAGATGTGTTATCTGTGTGTGGGTAAGCTCTATACGCGACAGATCCAGTACTTGTAGTTCAGGGTAACTATGGATATGGTTAAACATCCCACTTCCTCCATGGATCTTACACTCTGTCATGTGTGATACACATATTGCCATATTCCCAGTGTGTATTTCTAACGAAGATTGTGCACCACCTACTTGGTCACTAGTAGATGTCACACATCCACACTCACTGTCTGCCTTACAGTGTACATCATACAGTGTAACCTTCCTGATATGAGGAGAGTCAGTGAGGAGATGTGCTATCTGTGTGTGGGTAAGCTCTATATGTGACAGATCCAGTACTTGTAGTTCAGGGTAACTATGGATATGGTTAAACATTCCACTTCCTCCATTGATCTTACACTCTGTCATGTGTGATACACATATTGCCATATTCCCAGTGCGTGTTTCTAACGAAGATTGTTCACCACCTACTTGGTCACTAGTAGATGTCACACATCCACACTCACTGTCTGCCTTACAGTGTACATTTAACAGTTCAACCTTCCTGATATGAGGAGTGTCAGTGAGATGTGTTATCTGTGTGTGGGTAAGCTCTATACATGTCAGATCCAGTACTTGTAGTTCAGGGTAACTATGGATATGGTTAAACATTCCACTTCCTCTATAGATCGTATACTCTGTCATGTGTGATACACATATTGCCATATTCCCAGTGTGTATTTCTAATGAAGATTGTTCACCACCTACTTGGTCACTAGTAGATGTCACACATCCACACTCACTGTCTGCCTTACAGTGTACATCATACAGTATAACCGTCCTGATATGAGGAGTGTCAGTGAGGAGATGTGTTATCTGTGTGTGGGTAAGCTCTATAAGTGACAGATTGACACTATGAAACCAAATGTCTCTAATGTAGTCCAAGCATATAAAGTTCATGCATTTTAAATATCTCATCGTGGTGATGACTAGACATCTTATCTTTATTGTAAAATCAGTGTGATTACAGTGCAGGCTTTCCACGGCACTGTTCAGTATCATTTCTGATATTAAGTTCTGGATACCATTTTGTGGTAACTCTCCAATCAGTAACTCTCCAATCTGCTCGTGTACTTTTGTCATGCATTGTGGATTCATTCCACCGAGAAACTGAAAAACATTTGACAGCTGTAACATGGAAACGTAATCTGTGTATTTGTCCTTGATCTGTGTCAAACATTCTTCCGACATATGTGAAATATACAGAGCTGCATAAAACTCTTGGAAAGACTTGTGGAGAAATGTGATTGTTCTTTCACGATATCTCAGGGAGTTCCCCAGCTTGGGTCTCTGTGACAGAATTCCCAATTTTGAACAGAGTTCCAATTCAAGGTCGTACTTTTTCAAATCCCGGTCGCGAAATATCAATGTTGCCTTGTTCGTGTCAGAAAATAGTGTATTAAATGATAGTTTTCCCACATTGAGCAATATGGCAGAATAACTATTCAATTGTTCTGGCAAACAGCTGGGCAATTGATTCGATTTGACAGTTTGGCTGAGTAATGATGTTATTACATCCTTCAATTTAACATCATCTTCATTTCTTATCAGGGCATGTTCGATAATCAGCTCTATGACATCACCATATAACTGACATATGGATGGTTTGAGAGATTTAGTCTCTAACCAATGGCACAGCAGTAGTTTCAGGACAAGAGGTATCATAGAAAGGTCAATGAGGTTGTTGCTTTCAATTTCACTTATGAACTGCTGTCCAAGGGTCTCAACAGAATCAGAATATTGTGAGTGCATTAGAAACAACTCTACCAGTGTTGTACAATCTTTACTTTGTACACCAGTTATTTTGATTTCCCTGCGATCGCTAGCCTGTGGAATTTTAACCAACTTCCATGGACGAGTTGTATATAGACTATTAAATACTCCTGTAAGATTTGTTCTCGGCAAGCCGTTTTCATCTCTCGGTGTAGAGTGTATGTTTGTAGGTGGGGACCACTCATCTAACCCATCCAAAACTACAAGACATTTGTACTGTGCTGAACCCAAAATATGATCGACTGAATCTTTGTCAATATTCAGCTGATTTATAATCATGTCTTCGATAAAGGCTTCGTCAGATGTATGCCTGAGCGAGACAAAAAACAGGAAGTCAAACAATTTCATTGTATTTACATTCTCTTCATCAATATCCTCGCCACATTTCTCACCAGTAGTATCAGTGTCACAATCACTTTCATTTTTTTGTTTACCAGTATGTGCCCTACACCAAACAGATAAAAGTCTCCTACAAAAAGTAGTCTTACCTACACCAGGATCGCCACTTAGGAATACAGTGCTAAGTAGACAGCCATTATCATAGAATATATCCCGAAATGTTTTTACCTCCTTTTTCTCCTCATTTTTATCATCTTGTTTTGTGTTTTGTTTTGCTACTATTACCATTTCGTGCGGTACATACAATTCGTCAACATGGAATTGTTCTTCAGGCATCAATGGTGACAGTTCAGTCTTCACATAGTACTTTGAGTAATATCCAATCAGATTGTCTTTCTCACCTAAAACTGTAAAATGTATATGCAGTCAAGTCACATTCAGGGTTCATTCTAGGGTTAAATTAAAATTCACAGTACAACCATTAAATACAACATTTGAATAGAAGGAGTGCTTTATAATGGGCCAGTGTATCTTACTAGACAACATTTTGTTTGAAAATTGGAAAAAACCGCCTGCATCAGCACCATTTTGGGCTATATCGCCGGCGGGCAGTTTACCTAACAACACCTTTCCTGGGCAGGCTCCAACGGTTAACCAGTACTTGGGTGCACCAACCTCCGTAAGAAACTGCCAACTTTTTCATATAAATGAGACACGGCCTGAGCGGGGCTCGAACCCGTGACCATCAGTGATGATAGGTTACAGTGGCATACAAGTCAGCAACCTTAACCACTCGACCACGGAGGCGGACTCATAGAACATAATAAAAATTTAGTTTTGCACCCAAGTATTAAAATTATAATTCTATAATTTAAATATTTAAAGGAGCCCTATATCGTATGAAATAAAGACATTTGAAGTGAACACTTCAATTTTTACGTATGGGTAGTAGCAATGCTGCTACACATTCTTAAATTATAATTTGTATAATTATGTTCAATTAGTAAACAGTATGTTTTTGCGATAAAACTAAGTCAAAACCGAAAGTAGGACATTCCGAGTCGGTCGGTCACGCACTTGTTTACAATCGGAACGCATCCTCCTCATTTGTCCCACATTGTCTATTGTAATTGAATTACTTCAGATGTTGATTCATACCTCTGTTATCTTAAAGTCTTTTAAGGACATGTCTACATCCCCACGAGGGATTCGACATTAGAGGAAGATAGATAGATAGTATTACATGTTCAAAATATGTTGACATTCCAACGTGCGTTTCTACATCTGCTGTTGTTTCACGTATGCGCGATGTGCATGTTTACATTTCGTGTGTTGATAAACACATTTCGTTTGTTGATGAACAATTCGCGCATACGACGGTGTACTGTATATTTATTGGATTTTTATCGTTTCTGAATGACTATTTCGATTTTTGTTAACACACATACATTAGTATTTATATTTTACCAAAAAACATCCTTTATTACGATATAGTGCAGTGCTGCTTTTAGTTGTATAGATATATAACTTTTCTCCGGTTCCAAATTGTTCCCTTCTATTTTCATTGTAATAATAACCCCTCTAATCTGGAACCCCC
>CM026400.1:7469850-7493428 GCA_014843695.1 Archivesica marissinica
AGGAATTAAAACAATAAAGAATACAACGGTCGTGACGTCTAAATAATAACGATGTCGCTTCATTTAGCGAAAAATTGCTGACAAGTTTTATAGTGACCAAATACACCACTGGATAATGACTATAAACAATGCATTTTTTTGCTTTTTGCAATGTAATGTCGCTTTACTCATGTGCATGTTTTAAATATTATGAAAAACTAAAGTTTTCGTCCATGTTTCTGTTGTTTGGCAACATGTTTTCCCTGACTGTCTCGATAAACTGTGTACACATGACACAATCTGCTGTCATTCAAATAACAGACGGCTCGCTTCTGACAAATGCAACCCGGGTTCGATCCTCAGACTGTGTAAGCTATGTGAGATGGTTAGGTTGTTGGAGAAGGTGAGGTACTAACGTGTTTTCTTTCTATTTAGGAAGTGAATGTAGTGGGAACATTGAGCACCGTAAGACAGTGTTGAGGAGAGGGTATGATGTACTAACGTGTTTTCTTACTATTTAGGAAGTGAATGTAGGGGGAACATTGAGCACCGTAAGACAGTGTTGAGGAGAGGGTATGATGTACTAACGTGTTTTCTTACTATTTAGGAAGTGAATGTAGGGGGAACATTGAGCACCGTAAGACAGTGTTGAGGAGAGGGTATGACGTACTAACGTGTTTTCTTACTATTTAGGAAGTGAATGTAGCGGGAACATTGAGCACCGTAAGACAGTGTTGAGGAGAGGGTATGATGTACTAACGTGTTTTCTTACTATTTAGGAAGTGAATGTAGGGGGAACATTGAGCACCGTAAGACAGTGTTGAGGAGAGGGTATGACGTACTAATTTAGGAAGTGAATGTAGTGGGAACATTGAGCACCGTAAGACAGTGTTGAGGAGAGGGTATGACGTACTAACGTGTTTTCTTACTATTTAGGAAGTGAATGTAGGGGGAACATTGAGCACCTTAAGACAGTGTTGAGGAGAGGGTATGACGTACTAACGTGTTTTCTTTCTATTTAGGAAGTGAATGTAGCGGGAACATTGAGCACTATACGACAGTGTTGAGGAGAGGGTATGACATACTAACGTGTTTTCTTACTATTTAGAAAGTGAATGTAGTGGGAACAGTGAGCACCATAAGACAGTGTTGAGGAAAGGGTATGTCTTACTCGTTGCTTACATGAAGCCTAATCCAGTCCTCGATTACCTATGCGGAAAGGAGAAATTAACGTTTGAACAGAATCGGGACATCATGGTAAATGTTACAGACTCAATGATTTCATGGACACGGTACCAATCCCGATATCCTATATCCGATATCAAAATGAACTGTTTGCATGTAGAGATATCAAGTAGGTGTGTGGTAGTGTTCATTACACAGACCCCTATCCTCGATATCCTACATTTATATTGTGTAGAGATATCAGGGTAAGTGTACAGTACTCATTTCGCAATCGAGCTAAAATAAATTTGTATAAACTATAACATGGACCCAGAACCAATGCTTAATATCGTAAAACATCTTTACATTCATGTTGTGTACAGGGCTACAGTTTGACTTTCAAAATAAGGAGATCGTTTAACTCTGCACTGTTAATTAAAAATTTAAGATACATGGGGGTGGATGTTGTTGCAAAGTGTGTGTAATATTTCTAAGGAATTTTCTTGTCTTAAACAGTTTTGATATAATAATTAAACACTACCTACCTTAGCACCTACTGTAATTATCCAATTACATGGCGTCCGCCTACGTGGTCGAGCGGTTAAGGTCGCTGACTTGTATACCACTGTAAACTATCATCACTGATGGTCACGGGTTCGAGCCCCGTTCAGTCCGTGTCTCATTTATATGAAAAAGTTGGCAGTTTCTTACGGAGGTTGGTGCACCCAAGTACTGGTTAACCGCTGGAGCCTGCCCAGGAAAGGTGTTGTTAGGTAAACTGCCCGCCGGCGATATAGCCCAAAATGGTGCTGATGCAGGCGTAAAACCCGAAATATAACATAACCAATTACATGGCAGAGTCTCTTGTCAATATATCGATACATTTCCCCCCATCAATGACACCACTAGTGTACATGGGAGAAGTTTAAGGTGTACAAGGCAGAATATTAAGGTATTTTAGGTAGATGTTTAAGGTAAATGAGAGGGAGAAGTTTAATGTATACATGGGAGAATAGGGTCTATTGAGGGAGAATTTTAAGTTATACAAGTGAAAAATTAAATGTATATGAGGTAGAATCTTAAAATAAATGAGGGAGACGTTTAATTTATATGAGTGGGAATTTTAAGGTGTTCAAAGGAAAAGTTTAAGGTACATGTATATGCGGGCTAAGATTTAGGTATGCAACAGAGGAGTTAATGGTACACAAGGGAGATGCAAGGGAGAAGTTTAGGTATACAAAAATAAATGAGGGAGAAGTTTAATGTATGTGAAGGAGACGCTTAATGTAAATGAGGGAGACATTTAATGTATTCGATGGATAAGCTTGAAGTATGTGAGGGAGAAGTTTTAGGTATATGAGGGAGAAGTTTTAGGTTTATGAGGGAGAAATTTAAGACATGCAGGTGGTGGGGGGGGTAGTTTAAAGAAATTACTATTTCCATATCTCGTAATGTAAATCAACATCAATTGCAAATGTCTCCATATGTCATAATGCAAAGTGTGTCAATTGCAAATGTCTCCATATGTCATAATGCAAAGTATGTCAATTGCAAATGTCTCCATATGTCATAATGCAAGTGCATCAATTGCAAATGTCTCCATATGTCATAATACAAGTGCATCAATTGCAAATGTCTCCATATGTCATAATACAAGTGCATCAATTGCAAATTTCTCCATGTGTCGTAATACAAATTTTATTCAGCGTCTTATTCTTTGTCAGTAAGTGACAGTTCAGGGTTCCCGCTGGCGGTCGCCAAAGGCGCCAATTGAGACAAAAATTAAATATTGACACTAAATTTTGTAAATTGGCGAAAATATTTGGTGCAACATTATTTTATTGGCACATGTTTTGTCAAATATTTATTTGTGAACTATATGGCTCTTTGTTGGCTGCAAGATTTTTTAAATGGCTCCAGTGTTTTTCAATTGGCGACAGAAATGGCGCAGACAAACATTCAGACAGAGGGAACCCTGTCAGACTCTTCCATTTGAAAACTTAATCAACGCCAATTTAAATCATTTAGGAACTACAGCTTACATCCGATAAAAACCGAGAACTACTCAAGAAGATCCAATCGAGGGACGAAACCAGTTATAAAATATTCAAAGGTGCCCTAACGAGTACAGGACAGACATTACTCGTACGGTACTTAGAATGCATTGAAAAGAAGGAAGATACAGACGACCTAGAGAAAGAGTTGAAAACTACATTATGTCTGCCAATACAGTTGAAAGGTATGAAACAACCAGTACAAATTGAAAGACAAGACAAGATAGTACATTGTGTGCCATGTTGTCCTTGTGTATCATGTATAGCAGCATGCATCCCATGTATAGCAGCATACATCCCATGTATATACATGTATAGCAGCATACATCCCATGTATATACATGTATAGCAGCATACATCCCATGTATATACATGTATAGCAGCATACATCCCATGTATATACATGTACAGCAGCATACATCCCATGTATATACATGTATAGCAGCATACACCCCATGTATATACATGTATAGCAGCATACACCCCATGTATATACATGTATAGCAGCATACATCCCATGTATATACATGTATAGCAGCATACATCCCATGTATATACATGTATAGCAGCATACATCCCATGTATATACATGTATAGCAACATACACCCCATGTATATACATGTATAGCAGCATACACCCCATGTATATACATGTATAGCAGCATACATCCCATGTATATACATGTACAGCAGCATACATCCCATGTATAGCAGCATACACCCCATGTATATACATGTACAGCAGCATACCTCCCATGTATAGCAGCATACATCCCATGTATAGCAGCATACATCCCATGTATAGCAGCATACACCCCATGTACAGCAGCATACATCCCATGTATAGCAGCATACACCCCATGTATATACATGTATAGCAGCATACATCCCATGTATATACATGTACAGCAGCATACACCCCATGTACAGCAGCATACATCCCATGTATATACATGTACAGCAGCATACACCCCATGTACAGCAGCATACATCCCATGTATATACATGTATAGCAGCATACATCCCATGTATATACATGTATAGCAGCATACACCCCATGTATATACATGTATAGCAGCATACACCCCATGTATATACATGTATAGCAGCATACATCCCATGTATATACATGTACAGCAGCATACCTCCCATGTATATACATGTATAGCAGCATACATCCCATGTATAGCAGCATACACCCCATGTATAGCAGCATACACCCCATGTACAACAGCATACATCCCATGTATATACATGTATAGCAGCATACATCCCATGTATATACATGTATAGCAGCATACATCCCATGTATATACATGTACAGTAGCATACACCCCATGTATATACATGTATAGCAGCATACATCCCATGTATACACATGTACAGCAGCATACACCCCATGAACAGCAGCATACATCCCATGTATATACATGTACAGCAGCATACACCCCATGTACAGCAGCATACATCCCATGTATATACATGTATAGCAGCATACATCCCATGTATATACATGTATAGCAGCATACACCCCATGTATATACATGTATAGCAGCATACACCCCATGTATATACATGTATAGCAGCATACATCCCATGTATATACATGTACAGCAGCATACCTCCCATGTATATACATGTATAGCAGCATACATCCCATGT
Organism: Archivesica marissinica; assembly: GCA_014843695.1. Classification (NCBI taxonomy): domain Eukaryota; kingdom Metazoa; phylum Mollusca; class Bivalvia; order Venerida; family Vesicomyidae; genus Archivesica; species Archivesica marissinica. The sequence continues at coordinate 7,474,710 of CM026400.1, forward strand.
ATAGCAGCATACACCCCATGTATAGCAGCATACACCCCATGTACAGCAGCATACATCCCATGTATATACATGTATAGCAGCATACATCCCATGTATAGCAGCATACACCCCATGTATATACATGTATAGCAGCATACATCCCATGTATATACATGTACAGCAGCATACACCCCATGTACAGCAGCATACATCCCATGTATATACATGTATAGCAGCATACATCCCATGTATATACATGTATAGCAGCATACATCCCATGTATATACATGTACAGTAGCATACATCCCATGTATATACATGTATAGCAGCATACATCCCATGTATATACATGTATAGCAGCATACATCCCATGTATACATGTAAGCAGCATACATCCCATGTATATACATGTATAGCAGCATACATCCCATGTATATACATGTATAGCAGCATACATCCCATGTATATACATGTATAGCAGCATACATCCCATGTATATACATGTATAGCAGCATACATCCCATGTATATACATGTACAGCAGCATACATCCCATGTATATACATGTATAGCAGCATACATCCCATGTATATACATGTATAGCAGCATACATCCCATGTATATACATGTACAGCAGCATACATCCCATGTATATACATGTATAGCAGCATACATCCCATGTATATACATGTACAGCAGCATACATCCCATGTATATACATGTACAGCAGCATACATCCCATGTATATACATGTATAGCAGCATACATCCCATGTATATACATGTATAGCAGCATACATCCCATGTATATACATGTATAGCAGCATACATCCCATGTATATACATGTATAGCAGCATACATCCCATGTATATACATGTACAGCAGCATACATCCCATGTATATACATGTATAGCAGCATACATCCCATGTATATACATGTATAGCAGCATACATCCCATGTATATACATGTATAGCAGCATACATCCCATGTATATACATGTATAGCAGCATACATCCCATGTATATACATGTATAGCAGCATACATCCCATGTATATACATGTATAGCAGCATACATCCCATGTACAGCAGCATACATCCCATGTATATACATGTACAGCAGCATACATCCCATGTATATACATGTATAGCAGCATACATCCCATGTATATACATGTATAGCAGCATACATCCCATGTACAGCAGCATACATCCCATGTACAGCAGCATACATCCCATGTATATACATGTATAGCAGCATACATCCCATGTACAGCAGCATACATCCCATGTACAGCAGCATACATCCCATGTACAGCAGCATACATCCCATGTATATACATGTATAGCAGCATACATCCCATGTATATACATGTATAGCAGCATACATCCCATGTATATACATGTATAGCAGCATACATCCCATGTATATACATGTACAGCAGCATACATCCCATGTATATACATGTATAGCAGCATACATCCCATGTATATACATGTACAGCAGCATACATCCCATGTACAGCAGCATACATCCCATGTACAGCAGCATACATCCCATGTATATACATGTATAGCAGCATACATCCCATGTACAGCAGCATACATCCCATGTACAGCAGCATACATCCCATGTATATACATGTATAGCAGCATACATCCCATGTACAGCAGCATACATTCCATGTACAGCAGCATACATCCCATGTACAGCAGCATACATCCCATGTATAGCAGCATACATCCCATGTATATACATGTATAGCAGCATACATCCCATGTATATACATGTATAGCAGCATACATCCCATGTATATACATGTACAGCAGCATAAATCCCATGTATATACATGTATAGCAGCATACATCCCATGTATATACATGTACAGCAGCACACATCCCATGTATATACATGTACAGCAGCACACATCCAATGTATATACATGTATAGCAGCATTCATCCCATGTATAGCAGCATACATCCCATGTATATACATTTACAGCAGCATACATCCCATGTACAGCAGCATACATCCCATGTACAGCAGCATACATCCCATGTATATACATGTATAGCAGCATACATCCCATGTACAGCAGCATACATCCCATGTACAGCAGCATACATCCCATGTATATACATGTATAGCAGCATACATCCCATGTACAGCAGCATACATTCCATGTACAGCAGCATACATCCCATGTACAGCAGCATACATCCCTGTATAGCAGCATACATCCCATGTATATACATGTATAGCAGCATACATCCCATGTATATACATGTATAGCAGCATACATCCCATGTATATACATGTACAGCAGCATACATCCCATGTATATACATGTATAGCAGCATACATCCCATGTATATACATGTACAGCAGCACACATCCCATGTATATACATGTACAGCAGCACACATCCAATGTATATACATGTATAGCAGCATTCATCCCATGTATAGCAGCATACATCCCATGTATATACATGTATAGCAGCATACATCCCATGTATATACATGTATAGCAGCATACATGCCTAGTAATTAGATAAATGGCTACATTCAGTTATAATGCATGGGCAAAGAGTTACCTTTCATAATTGGCATGTCTGGATTAGATGGGTGATTTTGTGTTGAAAATACACAAGTTATTGCTAAAGAGGGGGTTCCAGATTAGAGGGGTTATTATTACAATGAAAATAGAAGGGAACAATTTGGAACCGGAGAAAAGTTATATATCTATACAACTAAAAGCAGCACTGCACTATATCGTAATAAAGGATGTTTTTTGGTAAAATATAAATACTAATGTATGTGTGTTAACAAAAATCGAAATAGTCATTCAGAAACGATAAAAATCCAATAAATATACAGTACACCGTCGTATGCGCGAATTGTTCATCAACAAACGAAATGTGTTTATCAACACACGAAATGTAAACATGCACATCGCGCATACGTGAAACAACAGCAGATGTAGAAACGCACGTTGGAATGTCAACATATTTTGAACATGTAATACTATCTATCTATCTTCCTCTAATGTCGAATCCCTCGTGGGGATGTAGACATGTCCTTAAAAGACTTTAAGATAACAGAGGTATGAATCAACATCTGAAGTAATTCAATTACAATAGACAATGTGGGACAAATGAGGAGGATGCGTTCCGATTGTAAACAAGTGCGTGACCGACCGACTCGGAATGTCCTACTTTCGGTTTTGACTTAGTTTTATCGCAAAAACATACTGTTTACTAATTGAACATAATTATACAAATTATAATTTAAGAATGTGTAGCAGCATTGCTACTACCCATACGTAAAAATTGAAGTGTTCACTTCAAATGTCTTTATTTCATACGATATAGGGCTCCTTTAAATATTTAAATTATAGAATTATAATTTTAATACTTGGGTGCAAAACTAAATTTTTATTATGTTCTATGAGTCCGCCTCCGTGGTCGAGTGGTTAAGGTTGCTGACTTGTATGCCACTGTAACCTATCATCACTGATGGTCACGGGTTCGAGCCCCGCTCAGGCCGTGTCTCATTTATATGAAAAAGTTGGCAGTTTCTTACGGAGGTTGGTGCACCCAAGTACTGGTTAACCGTTGGAGCCTGCCCAGGAAAGGTGTTGTTAGGTAAACTGCCCGCCGGCGATATAGCCCAAAATGGTGCTGATGCAGGCGGTTTTTTCCAATTTTCAAACAAAATGTTGTCTAGTAAGATACACTGGCCCATTATAAAGCACTCCTTCTATTCAAATGTTGTATTTAATGGTTGTACTGTGAATTTTAATTTAACCCTAGAATGAACCCTGAATGTGACTTGACTGCATATACATTTTACAGTTTTAGGTGAGAAAGACAATCTGATTGGATATTACTCAAAGTACTATGTGAAGACTGAACTGTCACCATTGATGCCTGAAGAACAATTCCATGTTGACGAATTGTATGTACCGCACGAAATGGTAATAGTAGCAAAACAAAACACAAAACAAGATGATAAAAATGAGGAGAAAAAGGAGGTAAAAACATTTCGGGATATATTCTATGATAATGGCTGTCTACTTAGCACTGTATTCCTAAGTGGCGATCCTGGTGTAGGTAAGACTACTTTTTGTAGGAGACTTTTATCTGTTTGGTGTAGGGCACATACTGGTAAACAAAAAAATGAAAGTGATTGTGACACTGATACTACTGGTGAGAAATGTGGCGAGGATATTGATGAAGAGAATGTAAATACAATGAAATTGTTTGACTTCCTGTTTTTTGTCTCGCTCAGGCATACATCTGACGAAGCCTTTATCGAAGACATGATTATAAATCAGCTGAATATTGACAAAGATTCAGTCGATCATATTTTGGGTTCAGCACAGTACAAATGTCTTGTAGTTTTGGATGGGTTAGATGAGTGGTCCCCACCTACAAACATACACTCTACACCGAGAGATGAAAACGGCTTGCCGAGAACAAATCTTACAGGAGTATTTAATAGTCTATATACAACTCGTCCATGGAAGTTGGTTAAAATTCCACAGGCTAGCGATCGCAGGGAAATCAAAATAACTGGTGTACAAAGTAAAGATTGTACAACACTGGTAGAGTTGTTTCTAATGCACTCACAATATTCTGATTCTGTTGAGACCCTTGGACAGCAGTTCATAAGTGAAATTGAAAGCAACAACCTCATTGACCTTTCTATGATACCTCTTGTCCTGAAACTACTGCTGTGCCATTGGTTAGAGACTAAATCTCTCAAACCATCCATATGTCAGTTATATGGTGATGTCATAGAGCTGATTATCGAACATGCCCTGATAAGAAATGAAGATGATGTTAAATTGAAGGATGTAATAACATCATTACTCAGCCAAACTGTCAAATCGAATCAATTGCCCAGCTGTTTGCCAGAACAATTGAATAGTTATTCTGCCATATTGCTCAATGTGGGAAAACTATCATTTAATACACTATTTTCTGACACGAACAAGGCAACATTGATATTTCGCGACCGGGATTTGAAAAAGTACGACCTTGAATTGGAACTCTGTTCAAAATTGGGAATTCTGTCACAGAGACCCAAGCTGGGGAACTCCCTGAGATATCGTGAAAGAACAATCACATTTCTCCACAAGTCTTTCCAAGAGTTTTATGCAGCTCTGTATATTTCACATATGTCGGAAGAATGTTTGACACAGATCAAGGACAAATACACAGATTACGTTTCCATGTTACAGCTGTCAAATGTTTTTCAGTTTCTCGGTGGAATGAATCCACAATGCATGACAAAAGTACACGAGCAGATTGGAGAGTTACTGATTGGAGAGTTACCACAAAATGGTATCCAGAACTTAATATCAGAAATGATACTGAACAGTGCCGTGGAAAGCCTGCACTGTAATCACACTGATTTTACAATAAAGATAAGATGTCTAGTCATCACCACGATGAGATATTTAAAATGCATGAACTTTATATGCTTGGACTACATTAGAGACATTTGGTTTCATAGTGTCGAGCTTACCCACACACAGATAACACATCTCCTCACTGACACTCCTCATATCAGGACGGTTATACTGTATGATGTACACTGTAAGGCAGACAGTGAGTGTGGATGTGTGACATCTACTAGTGACCAAGTAGGTGGTGAACAATCTTCATTAGAAATACACACTGGGAATATGGCAATATGTGTATCACACATGACAGAGTGTACGATCTATAGAGGAAGTGGAATGTTTAACCATATCCATAGTTACCCTGAACTACAAGTACTGGATCTGACATGTATAGAGCTTACCCACACACAGATAACACATCTCCTCACTGACACTCCTCATATCAGGAAGGTTAAACTGTAAGATGTACACTGTAAGGCAGACAGTGAGTGTGGATGTGTGACATCTACTAGTGACCAAGTAGGTGGTGAACAATCTTCGTTAGAAATACACACTGGGAATATGGCAATATGTGTATCACACATGACAGAGTGTACGATCAATGGAGGAAGTGGAATGTTTAACCATATCCATAGTTACCCTGAACTACAAGTACTGGATCTGACACATATAGAGCTTACCCACACACAGATAACACATCTCCTCACTGACACTCCTCATATCAGGAAGGTTACACTGAATGATGTACACTGTAAGGCAGACAGTGAGTGTGGATGTGTGACATCTACTAGTGACCAAGTAGGTGGTGAACAATCTTCGTTAGAAATACACACTGGGAATATGGCAATATGTGTATCACACATGACAGAGTGTAAGATCAATGGAGGAAGTGGAATGTTTAACCATATCCATAGTTACCCTGAACTACAAGTACTGGATCTGTCACATATAGAGCTTACCCACACACAGATAACACATCTCCTCACTGACACTCCTCATATCAGGAAGGTTACACTGGATGATGTACACTGTAAGGCAGACAGTGAGTGTGGATGTGTGACATCTACTAGTGACCAAGTAGGTGGTGAACAATCTTCGTTAGAAATACACACTGGGAATATGGCAATATGTGTATCACACATGACAGAGTGTAAGATCCATGGAGGAAGTGGAATGTTTAACCATATCCATAGTTACCCTGAACTACAAGTACTGTATCTGTCGCGTATAGAGCTTACCCACACACAGATAACACATCTCCTCACTGACACTCCTCATATCAGGAAGGTTACACTGAAGGATGTACACTGTAAGGCAGACAGTGAGTGTGGATGTGTGACATCTACTAGTGACCAAGTAGGTGGTGAACAATCTTCGTTAGAAACACGCACTGGGAATATGGCAATATGTGTATCACACATGACAGAGTGTGAGATCAATGGAGGAAGTGGAATGTTTAACCATATCCATAGTTACCCTGAACTACAAGTACTGTATCTGTCACATATAGAGCTTACCCACACACAGATAACACATCTCCTCACTGACACTCCTCATATCAGGAAGGTTACACTGTATGATGTACACTGTAAGGCAGACAGTGAGTGTGGATGTGTGACATCTACTAGTGACCAAGTAGGTGGTGAACAATCTTCGTTAGAAACACGCACTGGGAATATGGCAATATGTGTATCACACATGACAGAGTGTAAGATCAATGGAGGAAGTGGAATGTTTAACCATATCCATAGTTACCCTGAACTACAAGTACTGAATCTGTCATATATAGAGCTTACCCACACACAGATAACACATCTCCTCACTGACTCTCCTCATATCAGGAAGGTTATACTGTATGATGTACACTATAAGGCAGACAGTGAGTGTGGATGTGTGACATCTACTAGTGACCAAGTAGGTGGTGAACAATCTTCGTTAGAAACACGCACTGGGAATATGGCAATATGTGTATCACACATGACAGAGTGTAAGATCAATGGAGGAAGTGGAATGTTTAACCATATCCATAGTTACCCTGAACTACAAGTACTGTATCTGTCATATATAGAGCTTACCCACACACAGATAACACATCTCCTCACTGACACTCCTCAGGTTATACTGAAGGATGTACACTGTAAGGCAGACAGTGAGTGTGGATGTGTGACATCTACTAGTGACCAAGTAGGTGGTGAACAATCTTCGTTAGAAATACACACTGGGAATATGGCAATATGTGTATCACACATGACAGAGTGTAGGATCAATGGAGGAAGTGGAATGTTTAACCATATCCATAGTTACCCTGAACTACAAGAACTGTATCTGTCATATATAGAGCTTACCCACACACAGATAACACATCTCCTCACTGACACTCCTCATATCAGGAAGGTTACACTGTATGATGTACACTGTAAGGCAGACAGTGAGTGTGGATGTGTGACATCTACTAGTGACCAAGTAGGTGGTGAACAATCTTCGTTAGAAATACACACTGGGAATATGGCAATATGTGTATCACACATGACAGAGTGTACGATCTATGGAGGAAGTGGAATGTTTAACCATATCCATAGTTACCCTGAACTACAAGTACTGTATCTGTCAGATATAGAGCTTACCCACACACAGATAACACATCTCCTCACTGACACTCCTCATATCAGGGAGGTTACACTGAAGGATGTACACTGTAAGGCAGACAGTGAGTGTGGATGTGTGACATCTACTAGTGACCAAGTAGGTGGTGAACAATCTTCGTTAGAAATACACACTGGGAATATGGCAATATGTGTATCACACATGACAGAGTGTACGATCTTTAGAGGAAGTGGAATGTTTAACCATATCCATAGTTACCCTGAACTACAAGTACTGTATCTGTCACATATAGAGCTTACCCACACACAGATAACACATCTCCTCACTGACACTCCTCAGGTTACACTGAAGGATGTACACTGTAAGGCAGACAGTGAGTGTGGATGTGTGACATCTACTAGTGACCAAGTAGGTGGTGAACAATCTTCGTTAGAAACACGCACTGGGAATATGGCAATATGTGTATCACACATGACAGAGTGTGAGATCCATGGAGGAAGCCAAGCATTGTCTCATATCGGTGATACTAGGAGTTTACAGATATTTCAAAGTAACAATATGCAAGAGACTGACATTGCTGATTCACTACGATTACTGAAGAGCAGCTTGTGTCTGAAGCAGGTTATGTTTCGTGTCGATGGATTCCAATTTGATGTCTTTCATGTATTTGATAACCGGTATCGCAACTCAGATCGCAACTCAGATAATCCAATTATATTGTCACAGGAGACACTATGCACTATATTGCACGGATTGTCAGAATCGCACGGGGTAAAACTAATATTTTACTGTAGCAAAATCTCATCTGGAGATGCTAATACTGCCAGAGATATTGTGACAGCACAAGGCAGATTTGAAATCCTGCACTTTGGCAATCCATTAGAGGATGAGGACATGTTTCCATTAGAGGATGAGGAGGATGAGGACATGTTTCGTATGACACTTAAAGTTCATTAAAAGTAAACAAGAAATTGTGTAAGCAGTATCAACACCAAGACCAGTACATGGTATCATAGTGCTGGATCTAGTACATGGTATCATAGTGCTGGATCTAGTACATGGTATATTGCAGGATCTAGTACAGTGTATCATAGTGCTGGATCTAGTACAGGGTATCATAGTGCTGGATCTAGTAGAGTATACCATAGTGCTGGATCTAGTACAGTATATCATAGTGCATGATCTAGTACAGTATATCATAGTGTTGGATCTAGTACAGTGTATCATAGTGCAGGATCTAGTACAGTATATCATAGTGCTGGATCTAGTACAGTATATCATAGTGCAGGATCTAGTACATGGTATCATAGTGCTGGATCTAGTACATGGTATCATAGTGCTGGATCTAGTACAGTGTATCATAGCACAGGATCTAGTACAGTGTATCATAGTGCAGGATCTAGTACAGTATATCATAGTGCAGGATCTAGTACAGCGTATCATAGTGCTGAATCTTCAATATCTGATTTGTTCTACAGAAATATGCACAAATCCGAGTCTACAGTTCACAAACATAATTATGTATTATGTATGTGCAAGTCTATTGAATCTGCCGTGGTGTAGACGGGTACCAGATCACCTTCCTGCGGTGTTCAAAGTTCTCTAAACAAACGTACATCAGGATGTCAAAGCTTTCATTGTATTTCATTCTTCAGTTTTCTAGTTCTAACAAACTTACAACACGATATCAAAGAGTTCATTCCACATTGATCTGAGCTAAGAACGTGCTATGTGAATATGTTGGAACAGCTTAAAGTGACTCCATATCGTATGCTTTCCCCCCAATGAATGATAAACGTTTTCTCAGTGAAAGAAAACTGCATCTTACATCGCTTTGAAACAGTGAATGATAGTATTTTCTCATCCACTGGTTACGTTTCGTATTCCTGCACGGTTTTATATTTTAGCTATTTTCTGACTATCATGAACAGTTAATTATAAAGTAATATATTCTAATGATTGTTGTCTGTAGTTTTTAATTTTGACAGCAGCAAACCGAAACTAACTTGAAAATGATACAGGTACTAAGAGAAGTGGTTGTGCGGTTGTGTCTCGTAGTGCAATGAGGCTCCAGACAGGGCAGTTAAAATGAATAAAATTTGAAAACGAATATTATATTAGCCAAAGTCATTGGAAATCATAAAAGAAAAAGAAGATTTGTGTTTATTAGTGGAAGATGGGTTTTATTTCATCGAGTGAACACTGAAATTTGTATTTCCGCGAGTGGAGGTAATATCCTCTATATCGTATGGAATAAAAATATTATAAAATATGAAATTGTCCGTACAAGTAGCAATGCTCTACACACTTGTCCATTATAATTTGAATAATTATTTTCAGCCAGTAAGCAGTGTTTTTTTTAATCGTTTCTTTCATAGAGATTTATGTTAATATATGAATATATTTATATAACTGACCAGGCAAAATATATCAATGCCGGTTCCCAGCCTATTTGGAGCCATCATTTGGAAGGATAGCTATATATTACTGGTGCCCTCTTTATGTGGTCTTTGGGTTGTATAATAGAATATTAAGTCATTAATTTCGAAGGTAGCTCACGTAACAATATAACAATAGCACAATGATCTTTAACCCTTTCCTTCATAGAGATTTAAGTTGATATACTATTATATCTCCATACAAACGGCAATCATTTAGCTATCATGCAGTGGATAAGTAGTCGCCATATCTATCCTACCTCCATAGATATTACTGGGACTTCATAGGGATTTAGGTTAATATACTATTATATCTCCATACAAACGGCAGTCATTTAGCTATCGTGCAGTGGATAAGTAGTCGCCATATCTATCCCACCTCCATAGATATTACTGGGTCTACATAGAGATGTAGGTTAATATACTACTATATCTCCATACAAACGACAGTCATTTAGCTATCATGCAGTGGATAAGTAGTGGCCATGTCGATCCCACCTCCATAGATATTACTGGGACTACATAGAGATTTAGGTTGATATACTATTATATCTCCATACAAACGGCAGTCATTTAGCTATCGTGCAGTGGATAAGTAGTCGCCATATCTATCCCACCTCCATAGATATCACTGGGTCTACATAGAGATGTAGGTTAATATACTACTATATCTCCATACAAACGACAGCCATTTAGCTATCATGCAGTGGATAAGTAGTGGCCATGTCGATCCCACCTCCATAGATATTACTGGGACTACATAGAGATTTAGGTTGATATACTATTATATCTCCATACAAACGGCAGTCATTTAGCTATCGTGCAGTGGATAAGTAGTCGCCATATCTATCCCACCTCCATATATATTACTGGGTCTACATAGAGATGTAGGTTAATATACTACTATATCTCCATACAAACGACAGTCATTTAGCTATCATGCAGTGGATAAGTAGTGGCCATGTCGATCCCACCTCCATAGATATTACTGGGACTACATAGAGATTTAGGTTGATATACTATTATATCTCCATACAAACGGCAGTCATTTAGCTATCATGCAGTGGATAAGTAGTCGCCATATCTATCCCACCTCAATAGATATTACTGGGACTACATAGGGATTTAGGTTAATATACTATTATATCTCCATACAAACGGCAGTCATTTAGCTATCATGCAGTGGATAAGTACTCGCCATATCTATTCCACCTCCATAGATATTACTGGGTCTACATAGAGATTTAGGTTAGTATATTATTATATCGCCATACAAACGACAGTCATTTAGCTATCATGCAGTGGATAAGTAGCCGCCATATCTATCCCACCTCCATAGATATTACTGGGACTTCATAGGGATTTAGGTTAATATACTATTATATCTCCATACAAACGGCAGTCATTTATCTATCGTGCAGTGGATAAGTAGTCGCCATATCTATCCCACCTCCATAGATATTACTGGGTCTACATAGAGATTTAGGTTAGTATATTATTATATCTCCATACAAACAACAGCCATTTAGCTATCATGCAGTGGATAAGTAGTGGCCATGTCTATCCCACCTCCATAGATATTACTGGGACTACATGAGATTCTGGCCTTTATTATGAACATTGGTTTGGCTACTACATTGTCAATGTATGTCATATTGGTAATGGCGTCAAGAGGTGCTTCTATGAAGGAAAAGGTTAATGTATGTCGTATTGGTAATGGCGTCAAGAGGTGCTTCTATGAGGGAAAGGGTTAATTCTAATGGTGTCAAGAGGTGCTTCTATGAGGGAAAGGGTTAATTCTAATGGCGTCAAGAGGTGCTTCTATGAGGGAAAGGGTTAATTCTAATGGTGTCAAGAGGTGCTTCTATGAGGGAAAGGGTTAATTCTAATGGCGTCAAGAGGTGCTTCTATGAGGGAAAGGGTTAATTCTAATGGCGTCAAGAGGTGCTTCTATGAGGGAAAGGGTTAATTCTAATGGCGTCAAGAGGTGCTTCTATGAGGGAAAGGGTTAATTCTAATGGTGTCAAGAGGTGCTTCTATGAGGAAAAGGGTTAATTCTAATGGTGTCAAGAGGTGCTTCTATGAGGGAAAGTGTAAATTATAATGGTGTCAAGAGGTGCTTCAATGAGGGAAAGGGTTAATTCTAATGGCGTCAAGAGGTGCTTCAATAAGGGAAAGGGTTAATTATAATGGTGTCAAGAGGTGCTTCAATAATGGAAAGGGTTAATTCTAATGGTGTCAAGAGGTGCTTCTATGAGGGAAAGGGTTAATTCTAATGGTGTCAAGAGGTGCTTCAATGAGGGAAAGGGTAAATTCTAATGGCGTCAAGAGGTGCTTCAATGAGGGAAAGGGTAAATTCTAATGGTGTCAAGAGGTGCTTCAATGAGGGAAAGGGTAAATTCTAATGGCGTCAAGAGGTGCTTCAATGAGGGAAAGGGTAAATTCTAATGGCGTCAAGAGGTGCTTCAATGAGGGAAAGGGTAAATTCTAAATTATAGAGAACAGTTTACGATATGTTCACAGGTGGTTGAGTGTGGTTGTAGTGTACATAGACCTGTGGTATTTACTGTTATAGAGAACAGTTTACGATATGTTCACAGGGGTTGAGTGTGGGTGTAGTGTACATAGACCTGTGGTATTTACTGTTATAGAGAACAGTTTATGATAAGAGAACAGCTTATGATATGTTCACAGGGGGTTGAGTGTGGGTGTAGTGTACATAGACCTGTGGTATTTACTGTTATAGAGAACAGTTTATGATGTGGATTACTTTTATATCTTCATCAACATTTTGTGCTGTACATGATATAGTACGGATTACTTTTATATCTTCATCAACATTTTGTGCTGTACATGATATAGTACGGATTACTTTTATATCTTCATCAACATTTTGTGCTGTACATGATATAGTACGGATTATTTGTTATTTCCGCTGCCGATCTGAAGGATCTCGGAGGGGGATATAAGATTGGCGTTGTATGTCTACTTGTCGTTGCGCATCCATACATGGCTTATAGAACAATAAGTTTACTGTCTAGGTTAGGGGTTATGTGGTTATTATAAATTATGTTATATGTGGCTACAGAGAATAAAGGAATAGTCGCCTAATATAAAATTTTGTATTTCCGTCTGTCCTTGCAGACGAGAGGGTACATAGTGGCTAGGAGAACACTATAGCTATGGTCTAGTGGTCTAGGGTTAACTCTTGCGTGGCTATAAATGTTCTTGTTTGGCTATGGTCTAGTGGTCTAGGGTTAGCTCTTGCGTGGCTATAAATGTTCTTGTTTGGCTATGGTTGTAATACAACATATAGATTGCCTATGAAATACATACCGGTAGTAAAAAGTAAAAACATACAGTGTGTTCATTTATATTTCAAATCTTTCATTTCTTCTGATACCACAGCCACTGTGAAGAGGTATTCAAATCAAACAGTAAAACAGCAAATATATCACAAATATAATGTTGAGCATTGACACCGGTCACCTGTGAATGACGTCACTGTTATTACACACTATTCCTCCACCAAATATTACAGTATACCAACCTTCAGTTTACAATTGCCTGAATTCTTATACCACATCTTTTCTACACATCAAATTGTCTGAGACTTCTCACATCACATAATTTCTCAAAAAACACAAAACTATACACTGCCTGTCATGAAAATGCATTTTTTACCAAAATGAAAAATGAACTATATTATTTATTAGGACTACATTTACGTATATACATACAGCCCTAATAGAACAAGAGAGACAACAATGGGGTAGCGACTTAAGTACCCTCTTGTGAGTACGTCAATCTTTCTGTCCAGATCTGTGTAACTAATGGATGCACGTATAACTTTCGTCCGCATCGGGTTAGTAACACCAGAGTTGTGGCCCTTTAATTTATTAAAATTGGCCGTAACTAAGTAACCGCTTCATGGAATTTCATGAAACTGAAAAGTACATATGCATCGCCCTAGTATAAAGGTGCATGTATAACTTTCGTCCGGATCATGTCGATATAACACCGCAGTTATGGCCCTTTCTTTAATTGATTAAAAATTCAATAAATTGCTAAAAAATCTAAAAGTAACCACTGTATGGAATATCATCAAACTTAAACTAGAATCAGATTACCATTGTGCTGTGTTGTCCTGCAAGTGTGACCCACATTGCAATAGTAAAACCAGAGTTATTGCCCTTGGGGTTATTAAAAATGTTCCCTTGAATGAATTAAAATTTCAATATTTTCACCATCACCGTAATGCCATTAAACTTAAATCCGATCTGGCCAGAGTTACTGCCCTTGAATTGATAATAAATACAACATAACTTAATAATATACATATATACCGATATGGGTATATGCCTTTTATTTGTTTTAAACCCTAATAACTGATTCGGCTGGGGATACCATTGTGTGGCATGGTTCTCTGCAAGTTCGACCCAGATTGAATCGGTGACACCACAGTTACTTATCTTCAGTGTATTGAATAATTATATAAAGTCTACATCCGTTACGTCGAATTCTCCGGTTATCTCGAAGTCGGATCAAAGTCCTATTTCAGACACTAACATTTTACATATAACTGGCTCTGTTTATATAGAATTTCGTTAAGTTAAACTTCGGTTATGTCGAAGATACCGAAGTCCCGTTTCAGACACTAACATTTTACATATAACTGGCTCTGTTTATATAGAATTTCGTTAAGTTAAACTTCGGTTATGTCGAAGATACCGAAGTCCCGTTTCAGACACTAACATTTTACATATAACTGTCTCCGTTTATATAGAATTTCGTTAAGTCAAACTTCGGTTATGTCGAAGATACCGAAGTCCCGTTTCAGACACTAACATTTTACATATAACTGGCTCCGTTTATATAGAATTTCGTTAAATCAAACTTCGGTTATGTCGAAGTATTATGTTGGGTCCGACGGAATTCAACATATCAGATGTAGACTGTATATACAGTATATAAACTATCCATCCCAATCTGGAACCAATTGATTTGCCATTAACCTGCCAATCACGACTAAAATCACTTTTGCGAACATCATAGAGCCAGATCGGACGGCACAGAACATGCTCTGATCAGGATCTATGCTGTTTGCTATTCGGATAGTGGAGCTAAATCACTTGTATGAATAGCAAACAGCATAGATCCTGATCTGCACCGCGGCTGATCTGGATCTATATTGTTTGCACATTATTAACTGTATTATCATTCTATGAATCTGTTGCATTATACATGCTGATGCACCGAATCTTGTCTATTTTGATGAAATGTTTTCGATATACAGTCAAACCTGTGTTAGCGGTCACCTCCATTAAGCAGCCAACCTGTATTAATCAGCCAGATTCCCAATATGTTGTTTTATTATACGTTTCACCACTATTAAGCAGCCACTTTGTGATTTCCTTGGCTCACTGTTTAAGACAGGTTTGACTGTTTACTAGTAGAGGACTTGTCTAGTGTTTCCATTTTGGGAGAAATCCGTCAAGGTCTGTGGGAGAAATAGGTCAAGGTCTGTGGGAGAAATAGGTCATGGTCTGTGAGAGAAATAGATCATGGTCTGTGAGAGAAATAGGTCATGGTCTGTGGGAGACATAGGTCAAGGTCTGTGGGAGAAATAGGTCATGGTCTGTGAGAGAAATAGGTCTGTGGGAGAAATAGGTCATGGTCTGTGGGAGAAATAGGTCATGGTCTGTGGGAGAAATAGGTCACGGTATGTGGGAGAAATAGGTCATGGTCTGTGGGAGAAATAGGTCATGGTCTGTGGGAGAAATAGGTCACGGTCTGTGGGAGAAATAGGTCATGGTCTGTGGGAGAAATAGGTCATGGTCTGTGAGAGAAATAGGTCATGGTCTGTGAGAGAAATAGGTCAAGGTCTGTGGGAGAAATAGGTCATGGTCTGTGGGAGAAATAGGTCATGGTCTGTGGGAGAAATAGGTCATGGTATGTGGGAGAAATAGGTCACAGCCTGTGGTCAGGGGCAGTCAACGAAGTGTCCACTCACATTGACTTCTATAGTAAACTAGGCATGCTTGTAACTCGAAAACAAAGCAAAATAGACAATGTTTTGATATATTTATCTACAATAGAGTACATGTACTATAGAAAAAGCTGTTTTGATATATTTATCTACAATAGAGTACATTGTGTATTCTATGAGATGTAGTAAAGCTTGTTTTGATATATTTATCTACAATAGAGTACATTGTGTTCTATGAGATGTAGTAAAGCTTGTTTTGATATATTTATCTACAATAGAGTACATTGTGTATTCTACATGATATAGTAATTGTTTTGATATATTTATCTACATTGTGTATTCTATGTGATGTAGTAAAGCTTGTTTTGATATATTTATCTACAATAGAGTACATTGTGTATTCTATGATTCTAATGATGTAGTAAAGCTTGTTTTGATATATTTATTACATTGTGTATTCTACATGATGTAGTAAAGCTTGTTTTGATATATTTATCTACAATAGAGTACATTGTGTATTCTATGAGATGTAGTAAAGCTTGTTTTGATATATTTATCTACCATAGAGTACATTGTGTATTCTATGAGATGTAGTAAAGCTTGTTTTGATATATTTATCTACAATAAGTACATTGTGTATTATATGAGATGTAGTAAAGCTTGTTTTGATATATTTATCTACAATAGAGTACATTGTGTATTCTATGAGATGTAGTAAAGCTTGTTTTGATATATTTATCTACAATAGAGTACATTGTGTATTCTACATGATATAGTAAACATTGTTTTGATATATTTATCTACATTGTGTATTCTACATGATATAGTAAAGCTTGTTTTGATATAATATTTATTTTTCTACATGATGTAGTAAAGCTTGTTTTGATATATTTATCTACATTGTGTATTCTACATGATGTAGTAAAGCTTGTTTTGATATATGTATCTACATTGTGTATTCTACATGCTACAGTACATGTAGGTAACATACTATACAATGTTTTAGCTAATATACAAATAAGTATTGTTATGTTCCTTTATAAGTTGTTATACAACAAATACATTGCCTGTACATAGTAAAATGTAAAAACACACAGCCTTTTTCATTTATATCTCCAATCTTTCCATTCTGCTGGTACCAGTGTGCTGCTGTGTCGAGGTATTCAAATCAAACTGAAAAACAGCAAAAAAAATATTGCATATAAATGATGGTGTTATTGTGACACCATTTATCTGTGAATGACGTCACTGTGTTTACAAACAGTATTGTTCCGCCAAATATAACGGTATATCCTGCCTTCAGTTTTCTACACATCGACTTGTCTTCAGTTTTCTACACATCGACTTGTCTTCAGTTTTCTACACATCGACTTGTCTTCAGTTTTCTACACATCAACTTGTCTTCAGTTTTCTACACATCAACTTGTCTTCAGTTTTCTACACATCGACTTGTCTTCAGTTTTCTACACATCCCACACACCCACACACAGACTTGTCTTCAGTTTTCTACACATCGACTTGTCTTCAGTTTTCTACACATCGACTTGTCTTCAGTTTTCTACACATCGACTTGTCTTCAGTTTTCTACACATCGACTTGTCTTCAGTTTTCTACACATCGACTTGTCTGAATTATTATTAATCACATATTTCCTCAAAAAAAACAAAAACTATCCATTGCCTGTCATGAATGCATTTTTTACTAAAAAGAAAATTGCACTATATTTGTTAATAGGACTACATTCGAATGGACTGCAGATGCACTTCCGTCTATTTATGTATATACAACACTATGGCGTACACGTAGAGACCTCTGATGCACCTCCCTCTATTTATGTATATACAACACTATGGCATACACGTAGAGACCTCTGATGCACCTCCCTCTATTTATGTATATACAACACTATGGCGTACACGTAGAGACCTGATGCACCTCCCTCTATTTATGTATATACAACACTATGGCGTACACGTAGAGACCTCTGATGCACCTCCCTATATTTATGTATATACAACACTATGGCGTACACGTAGATACCTCTGATGCACCTCCGACTATTTATGTATATACAACACTATGGCGTACATGTAGAGACCTCTGATGCACCTCCGACTATTTATGTATATACAACACTATGGCGTACACGTAGAGACCTCTGATGCACCTCCGACTATTTATGTATATACAACACTATGGCGTACACGTAGAGACCTCTGATGCACCTCCCACTATTTATGTATATACAACACTATGGCGTACACGTAGAGACCTCTGATGCACCTCCCTCTATTTA
>CM026400.1:7494428-7592453 GCA_014843695.1 Archivesica marissinica
ATTATCCAGTCATGATATTGATATTTTTACCAGTTAGAAGTTAGACATTTTGAAAACTAGAACTTTTGACTAATAATGTACATATTTTTGTTTTTCTAGTTTGCTGCAGTTTGTGTTAAGCACATGCATGTAGAAGCATTGAGGACAATGTTTGCAGTAAGAGAAGAAGAGGCAGATATTATGTCTAATGTTTTATTTATAGGTTTATAGAGAAGTTAATATATAATTTAAGGTGTTAGAATTAGATTATATTAATTAATAAGTTTGAATAGATTAGACTCAACAATAGCATGTCTTATACTAGATTTTGCTTAAGTGAATTAAATGTTGTAGTTATTAATGACTATAATATTGATGTTTATAGTAAATATGTTGTTGGTATTCTTTACAGATGCTAGTACAACTGTAGATGAGGGAGCAGGAGTGATGGGTTATTATATTAGATATTAAAAGTTAGTACTTAGAGTTAACTTATATTGGAATTAGTATTTTTTAGCTTATTTATGTATATGTGTTGATTTATGGTTATGTATAAGCCAACAATCCTAAATTGTTGACTAGAGATATAATCTACTAATTAAAAGTGATTTCGATTCCTTTCAGTGTAAATGACGGGACGTCATTTCCCGGAGGGGGAGTATGTAGTAGGGTCCGTTTTAGCCTCCATACTTTAAACCAGTTATTCCTTGTAGATATACACGATGTGTAATGGTCAGTGAGACGCAACCGTGCGTAGCGAGTTTAACTCGAGGATATGTGTATGATCGTTATGTAGCGTGGTATTCCAACGCAGTCACTTCCAATATCGTATGATAGTCGGACGTCTTTTATAAAGAGAGCATTTTATAATATAGTTAGAGAATAGAAGTCTTCAAAAGTATTATTCAGTTGTCACCGGCACCAGTGAGTGAGTGGTTGAATGTGTTGCGGACGGTGGAGAATAGCGAGAAGTGTTACAGAGACCATATCTCTGCGTAAGTTATTGTATTGGTCTATATTGTATTGGTCTATGTTATATATGTCTATGTTGCATTTGTCTGTGTTGCATAGGTCTATGTTGCATATGTCTATGTTTCATCAGAGACATGGATGTAACATAGATTACCTCTGTGTTACGGATGTCTTATATATATTGGAGTAAGAGTAAGCGTTATTACGAACCACGAACCTGACGAGAGTATATATAGTGCCAACGTATATAATATGTTGTTGTTGTTGTTAACCCAAGCACCGCAAATCATCTATTATATATTTATATGACGCATATGTTTTAATCCTATTCTTAATGTGTGTATATATGTGTATTGCAGAACCAAAGCATTCGAGAGCCTTGTTGTCTACGGAGATCGAATAGAGTGATGAATCGTATAGGGTGTTGTCATTTTACTGATCCCCCAGAATACGAACCCTACCACATATACATAAATAGAGGGAGGTGCATCAGAGGTCTCTACGTGTACGCCATAGTGTTGTATATACATAAATAGTCGGAGGTGCATCAGAGGTCTCTACGTGTACGCCATAGTGTTGTATATACATAAATAGACGGAGGTGCATCAGAGGTCTCTACGTGTACGCCATAGTGTTGTATATACATAAATAGGAGGTGCATCAGAGGTCTCTACGTGTACGCCATAGTGTTGTATATACATAAATAGTCGGAGGTGCATCAGAGGTCTCTACGTGTACGCCATAGTGTTGTATATACATAAATAGACGGAGGTGCATCAGAGGTCTCTACATGTACGCCATAGTGTTGTATATACATAAATAGACGGAGGTGCATCAGAGGTCTCTACGTGTACGCCATAGTGTTGTATATACATAAATAGACGGAGGTGCATCAGAGGTCTCTACGTGTACGCCATAGTGTTGTATATACATAAATAGAGGGAGGTGCATCAGAGGTCTCTACGTGTACGCCATAGTGTTGTATATACATAAATAGACGGAAGTGGATCTGCGGTCCATTCGAATGTAGTCCTATTAACAAATATAGTGCAATTTTCTTTTTAATAAAAAATGCATTCATGACAGGCAATGGATAGTTTTTGTTTTTTTGAGGAAATATGTGATTGATAATAATTCAGACAAGTCGATGTGTAGAAAACTGAAGACAAGTCGATGTGTAGAAAACTGAAGACAAGTCGATGTGTAGAAAACTGAAGACAAGTCGATGTGTAGAAAACTGAAGACAAGTCGATGTGTAGAAAACTGAAGACAAGTCGATGTGTAGAAAACTGAAGACAAGTCGATGTGTAGAAAACTGAAGACAAGTCGATGTGTAGAAAACTGAAGACAAGTCGATGTGTAGAAAACTGAAGACAAGTCGATGTGTAGAAAACTGAAGACAAGTCGATGTGTAGAAAACTGAAGACAAGTCGATGTGTAGAAAACTGAAGACAAGTCGATGTGTAGAAAACTGAAGACAAGTCGATGTGTAGAAAACTGAAGACAAGTCGATGTGTAGAAAACTGAAGACAAGTCGATGTGTAGAAAACTGAAGGCAGGATATACCGTTATATTTGGCGGAAGAATACTGTTTGTAAACACAGTGACGTCATTCACAGATAAATGGTGTCACAATAACACTATCATTTATATGCAATATTTTTTTTGCTGTTTTTCAGTTTGATTTGAATACCTCGACACAGCAGCACACTGGTACCAGCAGAATGGAAAGATTGGAGATATAAATGAAAAAGGCTGTGTGTTTTTACATTTTACTATGTACAGGCAATGTATTTGTTGTATAACAACTTATAAAGGAACATAACAATACTTATTTGTATATTAGCTAAAACATTGTATAGTATGTTAC
This sequence comes from Archivesica marissinica, assembly GCA_014843695.1. Lineage (NCBI taxonomy): Eukaryota > Metazoa > Mollusca > Bivalvia > Venerida > Vesicomyidae > Archivesica > Archivesica marissinica. The sequence goes on from CM026400.1 coordinate 7,497,250, forward strand.
CAACATGTACTGTAGCATGTAGAATACACAATGTAGATAAATATATCAAAACAAGCTTTACTACATCATGTAGAATACACAATGTAGATAAATATATCAAAACAAGCTTTACTACATCATGTAGAATACACAATGTAGATAAATATATCAAAACAAGCTTTACTATATCATGTAGAATACACAATGTAGATAAATATATCAAAACAAGCTTTACTACATCTCATAGAATACACAATGTACTCTATTGTAGATAAATATATCAAAACAAGCTTTACTACATCTCATAGAATACACAATGTACTCTATTGTAGATAAATATATCAAAACAAGCTTTACTACATCTCATAGAATACACAATGTACTCTATGTAGATAAATATATCAAAACAAGCTTTACTATATCTTGTAGAATACACAATGTATCTATTGTAGATAAATATATCAAAACAAGCTTTACTACATCATGTAGAATACACAATGTAAATAAATATATCAAAACAAGCTTTACTACATCATATAGAATAAATATTTATCAAAACAAGCTTTACTACTCTCATAGATACACAATGTACCTATTGTAGATAAATATATCAAAACAAGCTTTACTACATCTCATAGAATACACAATGTAGATAAATATATCAAAACAAGTTTACTACATCTCATAGAATACACAATGTACTCTATTGTAGATAAATATATCAAAACAAGCTTTACTACATCTCATAGAAATCCTATTGATATATATCAAAACAAGCTTTACTACTCTCATAGATACACAATGTACTCTATTGTAGATAAATATATCAAAACAAGCTTTACTACATCTCATAGAATACACAATGTACTCTATTGTAGATAAATATATCAAAACACTTGTCTATTTTGCTTTGTTTTCGAGTTACAAGCATGCCTAGTTTACTATAGAAGTCAATGTGAGTGGACACTTCGCTGACTGCCCCTGACCACAGGCTGTGACCTATTTCTCCCACAAACCATGACCTATTTCTCCCACAGACCTTGACCTATTTCTCCCACAGACCATGACCTATTTCTCCCACAGACCATGACCTATTTCTCTCACAGACCATGACCTATTTCTCTCACAGACCATGACCTATTTCTCTCACAGACCATGACCTATTTCTCCCACAGACCTTGACCTATTTCTCCCACAGACCATGACCTATTTCTCCCACAGACCATGACCTATTTCTCCCACAGACCATGACCTATTTCTCTCACAGACCATGACCTATTTCTCTCACAGACCATGACCTATTTCTCCCACAGACCTATTTCTACCACAGACCATGACCTATTTCTACCACAGACCATGACCTATTTCTCTCACAGACCATGACCTATTTCTCTCACAGACCATGACCTATTTCTCTCACAGACCATGACCTATTTCTCCCACAGACCTTGACGGATTTCTCCCAAAATGGAAACACTAGACAAGTCCTCTACTAGTAAACAGTCAAACCTGTCTTAAACAGCGAGCCAAGGAAATCACAAAGTGGCTGCTTAATAGTGGTGAAACGTATAATAAAACAACATATTGGGAATCTGGCTGATTAATACAGGTTGGCTGCTTAATGGAGGTGACCGCTAACACAGGTTTGACTGTATATCGAAAACATTTCATCAAAATAGACAAGATTCGGTGCATCAGCATGTATAATGCAACAGATTCATAGAATGATAATACAGTTAATAATGTGCAAACAATATAGATCCAGATCAGCCGCGGTGCAGATCAGGATCTATGCTGTTTGCTATTCAGACAAGTGATTTAGCTCCACTATCCGAATAGCAAACAGCATAGATCCTGATCAGAGTATGTTCTGTGCCGTCCGATCTGGCTCTATGATGTTTGCAAAAGTGATTTTAGTCGTGATTGGCAGGTTAATGGCAAATGGATTGGTTCCAGATTGGGATGGATAGTTTATATACTGTATATACAGTCTACATCTGTTATGTTGAATTCCATCGGACCCAACAAAATACTTCGACATATCCGAAGTTTGATTTAACGAAATTCTATATAAACGGAGCCAGTTATATGTAAAATGTTAGTGTCTGAAACGGGACTTCGGTATCTTCGACATAACCGAAGTTTGACTTAACGAAATTCTATATAAACGGAGCCAGTTATATGTAAAATGTTAGTGTCTGAAATAGGACTTTGATCCGACTTCGAGATAACCGGAGAATTCGACATAACGGATGTAGACTGTATATAATTATTCAATACACTGAAGATAAGTAACTGTCGTGTCACCGATTCAATCTGGGTTGAACTTGCAGAGAACCATGCCACACAATGGTATCCCCAGCCGAATCAGTTATTAGGGTTTAAAACAAATAAAAGGCATATACCCATATCGGTATATATGTATATTATAAAGTTATGTTGTATTTATTATCAATTCAAGGGCAGTAACTCTGGCCAGATCGGATTTAAGTTTAATGGCATTACGGTGATGGTGAAAATATTGAAATTTTAATTCATTCAAGGGAACATTTTTAATAACCCCAAGGGCAATAACTCTGGCTTTACTATTGCAATGTGGGTCACACTTGCAGAACACAGCACAATGGTAATCTGATTCTAGTTTAAGTTTGATAATATTCCATACAGTGGTTACTTAGTGTTTTAGCAATTTATTGAATTTTTAATCAATTAAAGGGCCACAACTCTGGTGTTACTAACCCGATGCGGACGAAAGTTATACGTGCATCCATTAGTTACACAGATCTGGACAGAGAGATTGACGTACTCACAAGAGGGTACTTAAGTCGCTACCCCATTGTAGTCGCTACCCCATTGTTGTCTCTCTTGTTCTATTAGGGCTGTATGTATATACGTAAATGTAGTCCTAATAAATAATATAGTTCATTTTCCATTTTGGTAAAAAATGCATTTTCATGACAGGGAGTGTATAGTTTTGTGTTTTTTGAGAAATTATGTGATGTGAGAAGTCTTCAGACAAGTTGATGTGTAGAAAAGATGTGGTATAAGAATTCAGGCAATTGTAAACTGAAGGTTGGTATACTGTAATATTTGGCGGAGGAATAGTGTGTAATAACAGTGACGTCATTCACAGGTGACCGGTGTCAATGCTCAACATTATATTTGTGATATTTTTGCTGTTTTTCAGTTTGATTTGAATACCTCTTCACAGTGGCTGTGGTATCAGAAGAAATGAAAGATTTGAAATATAAATGAACACACTGTATGTTTTTACTTTTTACTACCGGTATTTCATAGGCAATTTATTTGATTTATAGCCATGCAAGAGCTAACCCTAGACCACTAGACCATAGCTATAGTGTTCTCCTAGCCACTATGTACCCTCTCGTCTGCACGGACAGACGGAAATACAAAAATTGTATATTAAGCGACTATTCCTTTATTCTCTATAGCCACATATAACAGAATTTATAATAACCACATAACCCCTAACCTAGACAGTAAACTTATTGTTCTATAAGCCATGTATGGATGCGCAACGACAAGTAGACATACAACGCCAATCTTATATCCCCTTCCGAGATCCTTCAGATCGGCAGGGGAAATAACAAATAATCCGTACTATATCATGTACAGCACAAAATATTGATGAAGATATCAAAATAATCCGTACTATATCATGTACAGCACAAAATATTGATGAATATATCAAAATAATCTGTACTATATCATGTACAGCACAAAATATTGATGAAGATATAAAAATAATCCGTACTATATCATGTATAGCACAAAATATTGATGAAGATATAAAAATAATCCGTACTATATCATGTATAGCACAAAATATTGATGAAGATATAAAAGTAATCTGTACTATATCATGTACAGCACAAAATGTTGATGAAGATATAAAAATAATCCGTACTATATCATGTACAGCACAAAATGTTGATGAAGATATAAAAATAATCTGTACTATATCATGTACAGCACAAAATATTGATGAAGATATATAAATAATCCATATCATAAACTGTTCTCTTCAACAGTAAATACCACAGGTCTATGTACACCCACACTCAACCCCCTGTGAACATATCGTAAACTGTTCTCGATGAAGATATAAAAATAATCCGTACTAAATCATGTACAAAACACAATGTTGATGATGACAAAGTAATCCATACTATTATCATGTACAAAACACAATGTTGATGATGACAAAGTAATCCGTACCATATCATGTACAAAACACAATGTTGATGATGACAAAGTAATCCATACTATATCATGTACAAAACACAATGTTGATGATGACATCAAAATAATCTGTACTATATCATGTACAAAACACAATGTTGATGATGACATCAAAGTAATCCATACTATATCATGTACAAAACACAATGTTGATGATGACAAAGTAATCCGTACTATATCATGTACAAAACACAATGTTGATGATGACATCAAAATAATCTGTACTATATCATGTACAAAACACAATGTTGATGATGACAAAATAATCCGTACCATATCATGTACAAAACACTATGTTGATGATGACAATGTAATCCGCACTATATCATGTACAAAACACAATGTTGATGATGACAAAGTAATCCATACTATATCATGTACAAAACACAATGTTGATGATGACAAAGTAATCCGTACTATATCATGTACAAAACACAATGTTGATGATGACAAAGTAATCCGTACTATATCATGTACAAAACACAATGTTGATGATGACAATGTAATCTGTACTATATCATGTACAACACACAATGTTGATGATGACAATGTAATCCGTACTATATCATGTACAACACACAATGTTGATGATGACAATGTAATCTGTACTATATCATGTACAAAACACAATGTTGATGATGACAATGTAATCTGTACAATATCATGTACAAAACACAATGTTGATGATGACATCAAAATAATCCGTACTATATCATGTACAAAACACAATGTTGATGATGACATCAAAATATTCCGTACTATATCATGTACAAAACACAATGTTGATGATGACATCAAAATAATCCGTACTATATCATGTACAAAACACAATGTTGATGATGACATCAAAATAATCTGTACTATATCATGTACAAAACACAATGTTGATGATGACATCAAAATAATCCATACTATATCATGTACAAAACACAATGTTGATGATGACAAAGTAATCCATACTATATCATGTACAAAACACAATGTTGATGATGACATCAAAATAATCCGTACTATATCATGTACAAAACACAATGTTGATGATGACATCAAAGTAATCCGTACCATATCATGTACAAAACACAATGTTGATGATGACATCAAAATAATCCGTACTATATCATGTACAAAACACAATGTTGATGATGACATCAAAATAATCCGTACTATATCATGTACAAAACACAATGTTGATGATGACATCAAAGTAATCCGTACCATATCATGTACAAAACACAATGTTGATGATGACATCAAAATAATCCGTACTATATCATGTACAAAACACAATGTTGATGATGACATCAAAATAATCCGTACTATATCATGTACAAAACACAATGTTGATGATGACAAAGTAATCCGTACCATATCATGTACAAAACACAATGTTGATGATGACATCAAAATAATCTGTACTATATCATGTACAAAACACAATGTTGATGATGACATCAAAATAATCCATACTATATCATGTACAAAACACAATGTTGATGATGACATCAAAATAATTCGTACTATATCATGTACAAAACACAATGTTGATGATGACATCAAAATAATCCGTACTATATCATGTACAAAACACTATGTTGATGAAGATATAAAAATAAAACATATCGTAAATACCACAGGTCTATGTACACTACACCCACACTCAACCCCCTGTGAACATATCATAAACTGTTTTCTTCAACAGTAAATACCACAGGTCTATGTACACCTACACTCAACCCCCTGTGAACATACCGTAAACTGTTCTCTATCACAGTAAATACCACAGGTCTATGTACACCCACACTCAACCACCTGTGAACATATAATAAACTGTTCTCTATCACAGTAAATACCACAGGTCTATGTACACCCACACTCAACCCCCTGTGAACATATCGTAAACTGTTCTGTATAACAGTAAATACCACAGGTCTATGCATACCCACACTCAACCCCCTGTGAACATATCGTAAACTGTTCTATATCACAGTAAATACCACAGGTCTATGTACACTACACCCACACTCGACCACCTGTGAACATATCGTAAACTGTTCTCTATCACAGTAAATACCACAGGTCTATGTACACTACAACCACACTCAACCCCCTGTGAACATATCGTAAACTGTTCTCTATAACAGTAAATACCACAGGTCTATGTACACTACACCCCACTCAACCCCCTGTGAACATATCGTAAACTGTTCTCTATAACAGTAAATACCACAGGTCTATGTACACCCACACTCGACACCCTGTGAACATATCGTAAACTGTTCTCTATAACAATAAATACCACAGGTCTATGTACACCCACACTCGACCCCCTGTGAACATATCGTAAATTGTTCTCTATAACAGTAAATACCACAGGTATATGTACACTACATCTTTACACCATTAGAATTAACCCTTTCCCTCATAGAAGCACCTCTTGACGCCATTAGAATTTATCCTTTCCCTCGTAGAAGCACCTCTTGACACCATTAGAATTAACCCTTTCCCTCATAGAAGCACCTCTTGACACCATTAGAATTCACCCTTTCCCTCATAGAAGCACCTCTTGACGCCATTAGAATTAACCCTTTCCCTCATAGAAGCACCTCTTGACGCCATTAGAAATAACCCTTTCCCTCATAGAAGCACCTCTTGACGCCATTACCAATATGACATACATTAACCCTTTCCCTCATTGAAGCACCTCTTGACGCCATTACCAATACGACATACATTAACCTTTTCCTTCATAGAAGCACCTCTTGACGCCATTACCAATATGACATACATTAACCCTTTCCCTCAAAGAAGCACCTCTTGATACCATTACCAATACGACATACATTGACAATGTAGTATCCAAACCAATGTTCATAATAAAGGCCAGAATCTCATGTAGTCCCAGTAATATCTATGGAGGTGAGATAGATACGATGACTACTTATCCACTGCATGATAGCTAAATGGCTGCCGTTTGTATGGAGATATAATAGTATATTAACCTATATCTCTATGTAGTCCCAGTAATATCTATGGAGGTGGGATAGACATGGCCACTACTTATCCACTGCATGATAGCTAAATGACTGTCGTTTGTATGGAGATATAGTAGTATATTAACCTACATCTCTATGTAGTCCCAGTACTATCTATGGAGGTGGGATAGACATGGCCACTACTTATCCACTGCATGATAGCTAAATGGCTGTAGTTTGTATGGAGATATAATAGTATATTAACCTAAATCTCTATGTAGACCCAGTAATATCTATGGAGGTGGGATAGATATGGCGACTACTTATCCACTGCATGATAGCTAAATGACTGCCGTGTGTATGGAGATATAATAGTATATCAACCTAAATCTCTATGTAGACCCAGTAATATCTATGGAGGTGGGATAGATATGGCGACTACTTATCCACTGCATGATAGCTAAATGACTGCCGTTTGTATGGAGATATAATAGTATATCAACCTAAATCTCTATGAAGGAAAGGGTTAAAGATCATTGTGCTATTGTTATATTGTTACGTGAGCTACCTTCGAAATTAATGACTTAATATTCTATTATACAACCCAAAGACCACATAAAGAGGGCACCAGTAATATATAGCTATCCTTCCAAATGATGGCTCCAAATAGCCTGGGAACCGGCGTTGATATATTTTGCCTGGTCAGTTATATAAATATATTCATATATTAACAGAAATCTCTATGACAGAAACGATTAAACAAAACACTGCTTACTGGCTGAAAATAATTATTCAAATTATAATGGACAAGTGTGTAGAGCATTGCTACTTGTACGGACAATTTCATATTTTATAATATTTTTTATTCCATACGATATAGAGGATATTACCTCCACTCGCGGAAATACAAATTTCAGTGTTCACTCGATGAAATAAAACCCTATCTTCCACTAATAAACACAAATCTTCTTTTTCTTTTATGATTTCCAATGACTTTGGCTAATATAATATTCGTTTTCAAATTTTATTCATTTTAACTGCCCTGTCTGGAGCCTCATTGCACTACGAGACACAACCGCACAACCACTTCTGTGCCTGTATAATTTTCAATTTAGTTTCTGTTTGCTGCTGTCAAAATTAAAAACAAAACAAAATGCTGCTGTCATAATTAAAGACAAAACAAAATCATTAGAAAATATGACTTAATAATTAACTGTTCATGATAGTCAGAAAATAGCTAAAACACAAAACCATGCGGGAATACGAAACGTAACCAGTGGATGAGAAAATGCCATCATTCACTGTTTCAAAGCGATGTAAGATGCAGTTTTCTTTCACTGAGAAAACTGTTATCATTCATTGGGGGAAAGCATACGATATGGAGTCACTTTAAGCTGTTCCAACATATTCACATAGCACGTTCTTAGCTCAGATCAATGTGGAATGAACTCTTTGATATCGTGTTGTACGTTTGTTAGAACTAGAAAACTGAAGAATGAAATACAATGAAAGCTTTGACATCCTGATGTACGTTTGTTTAGAGAACTTTGAACACCGCAGGAAGGTGATCTGGTACCCGTCTACACCACGGCAGATTCAATAGACTTGCACATACATAATACATAATTATGTTTGTGAACTGTAGACTCGGATTTGTGCATATTTCTGTAGAACAAATCAGATATTGAAGATTCAGCATTATGATATACTGTACTAGATCCTGCACTATGATACACTGTATTAGTTTGATATGCTGTACTAGATCCTGCGCTATGATACGCTGTACTAGATCCTGCACTATGATACACTGTACTAGATCCTGCGCTATGATATGCTGTACTAGATCCTGCGCTATGATATGCTGTACTAGATCCTGCACTATGATACACTGTACTAGATCCAGCACTATGATATACTGTACTAGATCCTGCGCTATGATACCCTGTACTAGATCCTGCGCTATGATACACTGTACTAGATCCAGCACTATGATACCATGTACTAGATCCAGCACTATGATACCATGTACTAGATCCAGCACTATGATACCATGTACTAGATCCAGCACTATGATACCATGTACTAGATCCAGCATTATGATACCATATACTAGATCCAACACTATGATACCATGTACTAGATCCAGCACTATGATACCATGTACTAGATCCAGCACTATGATACCATGTACTAGATCCTGCACTATGATACCATGTACTAGATCCTGCACTATGATACCATGTACTAGATCCAGCACTATGATACCATGTACTAGATCCAGCACTATGATACCATGTACTAGATCCAGCACTATGATACCATGTACTAGATCCTGCAATATGATATACTGTACTAGATCCAGCACTATGATACCCTGTACTAGATCCAGCATTATGATATACTGTACTAGATCCAGCATTATGATATACTGTACTAGATCCAGCACTATGATACACTGTACTAGATCCTGCATTATGATACCCTATACTAGATCCAGCACTATGATACCATGTACTAGATCCTGCACTATGATACCATGTACTAGATCCTGCACTATGATATACTGTACTAGATCCAGCACTATGATACCATGTACTAGATCCAGCATTATGATACCATGTACTAGGTCCAGCACTATAATACCATGTACTAGATCCAGCACTATGATACCATGTACTAGATCCAGCACTATGATACCCTGTACTAGATCCAGCACTATGATACCCTATACTAGATCCAGCACTATGATACCCTGTACTAGATCCAGCGCTATGATACCCTGTACTAGATCCAGCGCTATGATACACTGTACTAGATCCAGCGCTATGATACCCTGTACTAGATCCAGCACTATGATACCATGTACTAGATCCAGCACTATGATACCATGTACTAGATCCTGCACTATGATACCATGTACTAGATCCAGCACTATGATACCATGTACTAGATCCAGCACTATGATACCATGTACTAGATCCAGCACTATGATACCATGTACTAGATCCAGCACTATGATACCATGTACTAGATCCAGCACTATGATACCATGTACTAGATACAGCACTATGATACCATGTACTAGATCCAGCACTATGATACCATGTACTAGATCCAGCACTATGATACCATGTACTAGATCCAGCACTATGATACCATGTACTAGATCCAGCACTATGATACACTGAACTAGATACAGCACTATGATACCCTATACTAGATCCAGCACTATGATACCATGTACTGGTCTTGGTGTTGATACTGCTTACACAATTTCTTGTTTACTTTTAATGAACTTTAAGTGCCATAACAAACACGTCCTCATCCTCAAATGGAAACATGTCCTCATCCTCAAATGGAAACATGTCCTCATCCTCTAATGGATTGCCAAAGTGCAGGATTTCAAATCTGCCTTGTGCTGTCACAATATCTCTGGCAGTATTAGCATCTCCAGATGAGATTTTGCTACAGTAAAATATTAGTTTTACCCCGTGCGATTCTGACAATCCGTGCAATATAGTGCATAGTGTCTCCTGTGACAATATAATTGGATTATCCGAGTTGCGATCTGAAAATATAACCTGCTTCAAACACAAGCTGCTCTTCAGTAATCGTAGTGAAACAGCAATGTCAGTCTCTTGCATATTGTTACTTTGAAATATCTGTAAACTCCTAGTATCACCGATATGAGACAATGCTTGGCTTCCTCCATAGATCCTACACTCTGTCATGTGCGATACACATATTGCCATATTCCCAGTGCGTATTTCTAACAAAGATTGTTCACCACCTACTTGGTCACTAGTAGATGCCAGACATCCACACTCAATGTCTGCCTTACAGTGTACATCATTCAGTGTAACCTCCCTGATATGAGGAGTGTCAGTGAGGAGATGTGTTATCTGTGTGTGGGTAAGCTCTATACGTGACAGATCCAGTACTTGTAGTTCAGGGTAACTATGGATATGGTTAAACATTCCACTTCCTCCATAGATCTCACACTCTGCCATGTGTGATACACATATTGCCATATTCCCAGTGCGTGTTTCTAATGAAGATTGTTCACCACCTACTTGGTCACTAGTAGATGTCACACATCCACACTCACTGTCTGCCTTACAGTGTACATCATTCAGTGTAACCTCCCTGATATGAGGAGTGTCAGTGAGGAGATGTGTTATCTGTGTGTGGGTAAGCTCTATACGTGACAGATCCAGTACTTGTAGTTCAGGGTAACTATGGATATGGTTAAACATTCCACTTCCTCCATAGATCTCACACTCTGCCATGTGTGATACACATATTGCCATATTCCCAGTGCGTGTTTCTAATGAAGATTGTTCACCACCTACTTGGTCACTAGTAGATGTCATACATCCACACTCACTGTCTGCCTTACAGTGTACATCCTTCAGTGTAACCTTCCTGATATGAGGAGTGTCAGTGAGGAGAGGTGTTATCTGTGTGTGGGTAAGCTCTATACGTGACAGATCCAGTACTTGTAGTTCAGGGTAACTATGGATATGGTTAAACATTCCACTTCCTCCATAGATCTCACACTCTGCCATGTGTGATACACATATTGCCATATTCCCAGTGCGTGTTTCTAATGAAGATTGTTCACCACCTACTTGGTCACTAGTAGATGTCACACATCCACACTCACTGTCTGCCTTACAGTGTACATTCCTCAGTGTAACCTTCCTGATATGAGGAGAGTCAATGAGGAGATGTGTTATCTGTGTGTGGGTAAGCTCTATATTTGACAGATCCAGTACTTGTAGTTCAGGGTAACTATGGATATGGTTAAACATTCCACTTCCTCCAGTGATCATACACTCTGTCATTTGTGATACACATATTGCCATATTCCCAGTGTGTATTTCTAACGAAGATTGTTCATCACCTACTTGGTCACTAGTAGATGTCACACATCCACACTCGCTGTCTGCCTCACAGTGTACATCCTTCAGTGTAACCTTCCCACTATGAGGAGTGTCAGTGAGGAGATGTGTTATCTGTGTGTGGGTAAGCTCTATATGTGACAGATCCAGTACTTGTAGTTCAGGGTAACTATGGATATGGTTAAACATTCCACTTCCTCTAGTGATCATACACTCTGTCATGTGTGATACACATATTGCCATATTCCCAGTGTGTATTTCTAATGAAGATTGTTCACCACCTACTTGGTCACTAGTAGATGTCACACATCCACACTCACTGTCTGCCTTACAGTGTACATCCTCCAGTGTAACCTCGCCATGAGTGTCAGTGAGGAGATGTGTTATCTGTGTGTGGGTAAGCTCTATTTCTGACAGATCCAGTACTTGTAGTTCAGGGTAACTATGGATATGGTTAAACATTCCACTTCCTCCATCGATCCTACACTCTGTCATGTGTGATACACATATTGCCATATTCCCAGTGTGTATTTCTAATGAAGATTGTTCACCACCTACTTGGTCACTAGTAGATGTCACACATCCACACTCACTGTCTGCCTCACAGTGTACATCACCCAGTATAACATGAGGAGTGTCAGTGAGGAGATGTGTTATCTGTGTGTGGGTAGGCTCGACACTATTAAGCCTAATGTCTCTAATGTAGTCAAAGCATATATAGTCTATGCATTTTAAATATTCCATCCATAAGATGATTAGAAACCTCATATTTATTGTAAAATCAGTGTGATTACAGCTCAGGCTTTCTAGGGCACTATTCAGTATCATATCTGATATTAATCTCTCAATTGTGGACGGATGTTCAACCATGATCCCTTCATTCGGTAACTCTCCAATCTGCTCGTGTACTTTTGTCATGCATTGTGGATTCATTCCACCGAGAAACTGAAAAACATTTGACAGCTGTAACATGGAAGCTAAATCTGTGCATGTGTCCTTGATCTGTGCCAAACATTCTTCCGACATATGTGAAATATACAGAGCTGCATAAAACTCTTGGAAAGACTTGTGGAGAAATGTGATTGTTCTTTCACGATATATCAGGGAGTTCCCCAGATTGGGTCTCTGTGACAGAATTCCCAATTTTGAACAGATTTCAAAGTCAAGGTCGTACTTTTCCAAATCCTGGTCGCAAAATATCAATTTTGCCTTGTTCGTGTCAGAAAATAGTGTATGAAATGATAGTCTTCCCACATTGAGCAATATGGCAGAATATCTATTCAATTGTTCTGGCAAACAGGTGGGCAATTGATTCGATTTGACAGTTTGGCTGAGTAATGATGTTATTGCATCCTTCAATTTAACATCATTTTCATTTCTTATCTGGGCACGTTTGATCATCAGCTCTATGACATCACCATATAACTGACATTTGGATGGTTTGAGAGATTTAGTCTCTAACCAATGGCACAGCAGTAGTTTCAGGACAAGAGGTGTCATAGAAAGGTCAATGAGGTTGTTGCTTTTAATTTCACTTATGAACTTCTGTCTAAGGGTATCAACAGAATCAGAATATTGTGAGTGCATTAGAAACAACTCTACCAGTTTTGTACAATCTTTACTTTGTACACCAGTTATTTTGATTTCCCTGCGATTGCTAGCATATGCCTGTGGAATTTCAACCAACTTCCATGGACGAGTTGTATATAGACTATTAAATACTCGTGTATGATTTGTTCTCGGCAAGCCTTTTAGATCTCTTGGTTTATATTGTATGTTTGTAGGTGGGGACCACTCATCTAACCCATCCAAAACTACAAGACATTTGTACTGTGCTGAACCCAAAATATGATCGACTGAATCTTTGTCAATATTCAGCTGATCTTTAATCATGTCTTCGATAAAGGCTTCGTCAGATGTATGCCTGAGCGAGACATAAAACAGGAAGTCAAACAATTTCATTGTATTTACATTCTCTTCATCAATATCCTCGCCACATTTCTCACCAGTAGTATCAGTGTCACAATCACTTTCATTTTTTTGTTTACCAGTATGTGCCCTACACCAAACAGATAAAAGTCTCCTACAAAAAGTAGTCTTACCTACACCAGGATCGCCACTTAGGAATACAGTGCTAAGTAGACAGCCATTATCATAGAATATATCCCGAAATGTTTTTACCTCCTTTTTCTCCTCATTTTTATCATCTTGTTTTGTGTTTTGTTTTGCTACTATTACCATTTCGTGCGGTACATACAATTCGTCAACATGGAATTGTTCTTCAGGCATCAATGGTGACAGTTCAGTCTTCACATAGTACTCTGAGTAAAATCCAATCAGATTGTCTCTCTCACCTAAAACTGTAAAATGTATATGCAGTCAAGTCACATTCAGGGTTCATTCTAGGTCAGAATTGTTGGGAGAAGTGAGAAAGCGCGTGATCGCTTCCTTAAGTGATGTTCTTTAACATACTTCTGCAAAATAGGGTTAAATTAAAATTCACAGTACAACCATTAAATACAACAATTGAATAGAAGGAGTGCTTTATAATGGGCCAGTGTGCCAGCTGGAGCCTGCTCAGGGTAGGTGTTGTCAGGTAAACTGCTGATGCAGGCGTAAAACCCGAAATATAACATATAACCCTGGCATGCACACCAACACCGAGGATAACACAAAAAGAGAACTCTTATTTCCATTGTGGTCCTCTGTGCTGGCATTTAAAAGTTAAATTACTTCAATGAATTAAGATTTTAACAATGATTGCATAGAACATATGTTATATTTATATTTCGGGTTTTACATGTATATACATGGGATGTATGCTGCTATGCTGCTGTACATGTATATACATGGGATGTATGCTGCTGTACATGTATATACATGGGATGTATGCTGCTATACATGTATATACATGGGATGTATGCTGCTATACATGTATATACATGGGATGTATGCTGCTATACATGTATATACATGGGATGTATGCTGCTATACATGTATATACATGGGATGTATGCTGCAATACATGGGATGTATGCTGCTGTACATGTATACACATGGGATGTATGCTGCTGTACATGTATATACATGGGATGTATGCTGCTATACATGGGATGTATGCTGCTATACATGTATATACATGGGATGTATGCTGCTATACATGTATATACATGGGATGCATCCTGCTGTACATGTATATACATGGGATGTATGCTGCTATACATGTATATACATGGGATGTATGCTGCTATACATGTATATACATGGGATGTATGCTGCTATACATGTATATACATGGGATGTATGCTGCTATACATGTATATACATGGGATGTATGCTGCTGTACATGTATATACATGGGATGTATGCTGCTATACATGTATATACATGGGATGTATGCTGCTATACATGTATATACATGGGATGCATCCTGCTGTACATGTATATACATGGGATGTATGCTGCTATACATGTATATACATGGGATGTATGCTGCTATACATGTATATACATGGGATGTATGCTGCTATACATGTATATACATGGGATGTATGCTGCTATACATGTATATACATGGGATGTATGCTGCTGTACATGTATATACATGGGATGTATGCTGCTATACATGTATATACATGGGATGTATGCTGCTATACATGTATATACATGGGATGCATCCTGCTGTACATGTATATACATGGGATGTATGCTGCTATACATGTATATACATGGGATGTATGCTGCTATACATGGGATGCATGCTGCTGTACATGTATATACATGGGATGTATGCTGCTGTACATGTATATTCATGGGATGTATGCTGCTATTAATGTATATACATGGGATGTATGCTGCTATACATGTATATACATGGGATGTATGCTGCTGTACATGTATATACATGGGATGTATGCTACTATACATGTATATACATGGGATGTATGCTACTATACATGTATATACATGGGATGTATGCTGCTATACATGTATATACATGGGATGTATGCTGCTGTACATGTATATACATGGGATGTATGCTGCTGTACATGTATATACATGGGATGTATGCTGCTATACATGTATATACATGGGATGTATGCTGCTATACATGGGATGTATGCTGCTGTACATGTATATACATGGGATGTATGCTGCTGTACATGTATATACATGGGATGTATGCTGCTGTACATGTATATACATGGGATGTATGCTGCTGTACATGTATATACATGGGATGTATGCTGCTATACATGTATATACATGGGATGTATGCTGCTATACATGTATATACATGGGATGTATGCTGCTGTACATGTATATACATGGGATGTATGCTGCTGTACATGTATATACATGGGATGTATGCTGCTATACATGTATATACATGGGATGTATGCTGCTGTACATGTATATACATGGGATGTATGCTGCTATACATGTATATACATGGGATGTATGCTGCTATACATGTATATACATGGGATGTATGCTGCTATACATGTATATACATGGGATGTATGCTGCTATACATGTATATACATGGGATGTATGCTGCTATACATGTATATACATGGGATGTATGCTGCTGTACATGTATATACATGGGATGTATGCTGCTATACATGGGATGTATGCTGCTGTACATGTATATACATGGGATGTATGCTGCTGTACATGTATATACATGGGATGTATGCTACTGTACATGTATATACATGGGATGTATGCTGCTGTACATGTATATACATGGGATGTATGCTACTGTACATGTATATACATGGGATGTATGCTGCTGTACATACATGGGATGTATGCTGCTATACATGTATATACATGGGATGTATGCTACTGTACATGTATATACATGGGGTGTATGCTGCTATACATGTATATACATGGGATGTATGCTGCTGTACATGTATATACATGGGATGTATGCTGCTATACATGTATATACATGGGATGTATGCTGCTGTACATGTATATACATGGGATGTATGCTACTGTACATGTATATACATGGGATGTATGCTACTGTACATGTATATACATGGGATGTATGCTGCTATACATGTATATACATGGGATGTATGCTGCTGTACATGTATATACATGGGATGTATGCTGCTGTACATGTATATACATGGGATGTATGCTGCTGTACATGTATATACATGGGATGTATGCTGCTGTACATGTATATACATGGGATGTATGCTGCTATACATGTATATACATGGGATGTATGCTGCTATACATGTATATACATGGGATGTATGCTGCTGTACATGTATATACATGGGATGTATGCTGCTATACATGTATATACATGGGATGTATGCTGCTATACATGTATATACATGGGATGTATGCTGCTATACATGTATATACATGGGATGTATGCTGCTATACATGTATATACATGGGATGTATGCTGCTATACATGTATATACATGGGATGTATGCTGCTGTACATGTATATACATGGGATGTATGCTGCTATACATGTATATACATGGGATGTATGCTGCTGTACATGTATATACATGGGATGTATGCTGCTATACATGTATATACATGGGATGTATGCTGCTATACATGGGATGTATGCTGCTGTACATGTATATACATGGGATGTATGCTGCTGTACATGTATATACATGGGATGTATGCTGCTGTACATGTATATACATGGGATGTATGCTGCTATACATGTATATACATGGGATGTATGCTGCTATACATGTATATACATGGGATGTATGCTGCTGTACATGTATATACATGGGATGTATGCTGCTGTACATGTATATACATGGGATGTATGCTGCTATACATGTATATACATGGGATGTATGCTGCTGTACATGTATATACATGGGATGTATGCTGCTATACATGTATATACATGGGATGTATGCTGCTATACATGTATATACATGGGATGTATGCTGCTATACATGTATATACATGGGATGTATGCTGCTGTACATGTATATACATGGGATGTATGCTGCTGTACATGTATATACATGGGATGTATGCTGCTATACATGTATATACATGGGATGTATGCTGCTATACATGTATATACATGGGATGTATGCTGCTATACATGTATATACATGGGATGTATGCTGCTATACATGTATATACATGGGATGTATGCTGCTATACATGTATATACATGGGATGTATGCTGCTATACATGTATATACATGGGATGTATGCTGCTGTACATGTATATACATGGGATGTATGCTGCTATACATGTATATACATGGGATGTATGCTGCTGTACATGTATATACATGGGATGTATGCTGCTATACATGTATATACATGGGATGTATGCTGCTGTACATGGGGTGTATGCTGCTATACATGTATATACATGGGATGTATGCTGCGTACATGTATATACATGGGATGTATGCTGCTATACATGTATATACATGGGATGTATGCTGCTATACATGTATATACATGGGATGTATGCTGCTATACATGTATATACATGGGATGTATGCTGCTGTACATGTATATACATGGGATGTATGCTGCTATACATGTATATACATGGGATGTATGCTGCTGTACATGTATATACATGGGATGTATGCTGCTATACATGTATATACATGGGATGTATGCTGCTATACATGGGATGTATGCTGCTGTACATGTATATACATGGGATGTATGCTGCTGTACATGTATATACATGGGATGTATGCTGCTGTACATGTATATACATGGGATGTATGCTGCTGTACATGTATATACATGGGATGTATGCTGCTATACATGTATATACATGGGATGTATGCTGCTATACATGTATATACATGGGATGTATGCTGCTGTACATGTATATACATGGGATGTATGCTGCTGTACATGTATATACATGGGATGTATGCTGCTATACATGTATATACATGGGATGTATGCTGCTGTACATGTATATACATGGGATGTATGCTGCTATACATGTATATACATGGGATGTATGCTGCTATACATGTATATACATGGGATGTATGCTGCTATACATGTATATACATGGGATGTATGCTGCTATACATGTATATACATGGGATGTATGCTGCTGTACATGTATATACATGGGATGTATGCTGCTATACATGGGATGTATGCTGCTGTACATGTATATACATGGGATGTATGCTACTGTACATGTATATACATGGGATGTATGCTACTGTACATGTATATACATGGGATGTATGCTGCTGTACATGTATATACATGGGATGTATGCTACTGTACATGTATATACATGGGATGTATGCTGCTGTACATACATGGGATGTATGCTGCTATACATGTATATACATGGGATGTATGCTGCTGTACATGTATATACATGGGATGTATGCTGCTATACATGTATATACATGGGATGTATGCTGCTGTACATGTATATACATGGGATGTATGCTGCTATACATGTATATACATGGGATGTATGCTGCTGTACATGTATATACATGGGATGTATGCTACTGTACATGTATATACATGGGATGTATGCTACTGTACATGTATATACATGGGATGTATGCTGCTATACATGTATATACATGGGATGTATGCTACTGTACATGTATATATATGGGATGTGTGCTGCTGTACATACATGGGATGTATGCTGCTATACATGTATATACATGGGGTGTATGCTACTGTACATGTATATACATGGGATGTATGCTGCTATACATGTATATACATGGGATGTATGCTACTGTACATGTATATACATGGGATGTATGCTGCTATACATGTATATACATGGGATGTATGCTGCTATACATGGGACGTATGCTGCTATACATGGGATGTATGCTGCTATACATGGGGTGTATGCTACTATACATGTATATACATGGGATGTATGCTGCTGTACATGTATATACATGGGATGTATGCTACTGTACATGTATATACATGGGATGTATGCTACTGTACATGTATATACATGGGATGTATGCTGCTGTATATGTATATACATGGGGTGTATGCTGCTGTACATGTATATACATGGGATGTATGCTGCTATACATGTATATACATGTGATGTATGCTACTATACATGTATATACATGGGATGCATGCTGCTATACATGTATATACATGATACACAAGGACAACGTGGCGCACAATGTACTATCCTGTCTTGTCTTTCAATTTGTACTGGTTGTTTCATACCTTTCAACTGTATTGGCAGACATAATGTAGTTTTCAACTCTTTCTCTAGGTCTTCTGTATCTTCCTTCTTTTCAATGCGTTCTAAGTACTGTACGAGTAATGTCTGTCCTGTACTCGTTAGGGCATCTTTGAATATGTTATAACTGGTTTCGTCCCTCGATTGGATCTTCTTGAGTAGTTCTCGGTTTTTATCGGATGTAAGCTGTAGTTCCTAAATGATTTAAATTGGCGTTAATTAAGTTTTCAAATGGAAGAGAGTCTGACAGGGTTCCCTCTGTCTGCGCCATTTCTGTAACCAATTGAAAAACACTGGAGCCATTTAAAAAATCTTGCAGCCAACAAAGAGCCATATAGTTCACAAATAAATATTTGAAGCCATGTATTTGACAAAACATGTGCGAAAAAAATAATGTTGCACCAAATATTTTCCCCAATTTACAAAATTTAGTGTCAATATTTAATTTTTGTCTCAATTGGCGTCTTTGGCGACCACCAGTGGGAACCCTGAACTGTCACTTACTGACAAAGAATAAGACACTGAATAAAATTTGTATTATGACATATGGAGAAATTTGCAATTGATGTTGATTTACATTACGAGATAAGGAAATCGCAATTTCTTTAAACTACCCCCCCCCACCACCTGCATGTCTTAAACTTCTCCCTCATATACCATAAACTTCTCCCTCACATACTTCAAGCTTATCCATCGAATATGTTAAATGTCTCCCTCATTTACATTAAGCGTCTCCTTCACATACATTAAACTTCTCCCTCATATATTTTTGTATACCTAAACTTCTCCCTTGCATCTCCCTTGTGTACCATTAACTCCTCTGTTGCATACCTAAATCTTAGCCCGCATATACATGTACCTTAAACTTTTCCTTTGAACACCTTAAAATTCCCACTCATATAAATTAAACGTCTCCCTCATTTATTTTAACATTCTACCTCATATACATTTAATTTCTCACTTGTATAACTTAAAATTCTCCCTCAATAGACCCTATTCTCCCATGTATACATTAAACTTCTCCCTCTCGTTTACCTTAAACATCTACCTAAAATACCTTAATATTCTGCCTTGTACACCTTAAACTTCTCCCATGTACACTACTGGTGTCATTGATGGGGGTGGGGTGTATCGATATATTGACAAGAGACTCTGCCATGTAATTGGTTATGTTATATGTTATATTTCGGGTTTTACGCCTGCATCAGCACCATTTTGGGCTATATCGCCGGCGGGCAGTTTACCTAACAACACCTTTCCTGGGCAGGCTCCAGCGGTTAACCAGTACTTGGTTGCACCAACCTCCGTAAGAAACTGCCAACTTTTTCATATAAATGAGACACAGCCTGAACGGGGCTTGAACCCGTGACCATCAGTGATGATAGTTTACAGTGGTATACAAGTCAGCGACCTTAACCACTCGACCATGGAGGCGGACACCATGTAGTTGGATAATTACAGTAGGTGCTAAGGTAGGTAGTGTTTAATTATTATATCAAAACTGTTTAAGACAAGAAAATTCCTTAGAAATATTACACACACTTTGCAACAACATCAACCCCCATGTATCTTAAATTTTTAATTAACAGTGCAGAGTTAAACGATCTCCTCATTTTGAAAGTCAAACTGTAGCCCTGTACACAACATGAATGTAAAGATGTTTTACGATATAATTTATTTTAGCTCGATTGCGAAACGAGTACTGTACACTTACCCTGATATCTCTACACAATATAAATGTAGGATATCGAGGATATTGGTCTGTGTAATGAACACTACCACACACTTACTTGATATCTCTACATGCAAATAGTTCATTTTGATATAGGATATCGGGGATCCGGGTCTGTGTAATAAACAGTACCGCACACCTACTTGATATCTCTACATGCAAACAGTTCATTTTGATATAGGATATCAAGGATATGGGTCTGTGTAATAAACAGTACCGCACACTTACTTCATATCTCTACATGCAAACAGTTCATTTTGATATAGGATATAGGGATTGGTACCGTGTCCATGAAATCATTGAGTCTGTAACATTTACCGTGATGTCCCGATACTGTTTAAACATTAATGTCTTCTTTCCGCATAGGTAATCGAGGACTGGTAATGGGTTCATGTAAGTAACGAGTACGTCCCACCCTCTCAACACTGTCTTACGGTGCTCAATGTACCCACTACATTCACTTCCTAAATAGTAAGAAAACAAGTTAGTACGTCATACCCTCTCCTCAACACTGTCTTACGGTGCTCAATGTTCCCCCTACATTCACTTCCTAAATAGTAAGAAAACACGTTAGTACGTCATACCCTCTCCTCAACACTGTCTTACGGTGCTCAATGTTCCAGCTACATTCACTTCCTAAATAGTAAGATAACACGTTAGTACGTCATACCCTCTCCTCAACACTGTC
Source organism: Archivesica marissinica (assembly GCA_014843695.1). Classification (NCBI taxonomy): domain Eukaryota; kingdom Metazoa; phylum Mollusca; class Bivalvia; order Venerida; family Vesicomyidae; genus Archivesica; species Archivesica marissinica. The sequence goes on from CM026400.1 coordinate 7,520,045, forward strand.
TTACGGTGCTCAATGTTCCCGCTACATTCACTTCCTAAATAGTAAGAAAACACGTTAGTATGTCATACCCTCTCCTCAACACTGTCTTACGGTGTTCAATGTTCCCGCTACATTCACTTCCTAAATAGAAAGAAAACACGTTAGTACCTCATACCCTATCCTCAACACTGTCTTACAGTGCTCAATGTTCCTTCTACATTCACTTCCTAAATAGAAAGAAAACACGTTAGTACGTCATACCCTCTCCTCAACACTGTCTAACGGTGCTCAATGTTCCCGCTACATTCACTTCCTAAATAGAAAGAAAACACGTTAGTACGTCATACCCTCTCCTCAACACTGTCTTACAGTGCTCAATGTTCCTTCTACATTCACTTCCTAAATAGAAAGAAAACACGTTAGTACGTCATACCCTCTCCTCAACACTGTCTAACGGTGCTCAATGTTCCCGCTACATTCACTTCCTAAATAGAAAGAAAACACGTTAGTACCTCATACCCTCTCATCAACACTGTCTTACAGTGCTCAATGTTCCCGCTACATTCACTTCCTAAATAGAAAGAAAACACGTTAGTACCTCACCTTCTCCAACAACCTAACCATCTCACATAGTTTACACAGTCTGAGGATCGAACCTGGGTTGCATTTGTCAGAAGCGAGCCGTCTGTTATTTGAATGACAGCAGATTGTGTCATGTGTACACAGTTTATTGAGACAGTCAAGGAAAACATGTTGCCAAACAACAGAAACATGGACGAAAACTTTAGTTTTTCATATTATTTAAAACATGCACATGAGTAAAGCAACATTACATTGCAAAAAGCAAATAAAATGCATTGTGTATAGTCATTATCCAGTGGTGTATTTGGTCACTATAAAACTTGTCAGCAATTTTTCGCTAAATGAAGCGACGTCGTTATTATTTAGACGTCACGACCGTTGTATTCTTTTAATTCCTGATAAAGGCGCAAGCCGAAACGTTGAATAATAATGTAATTATATAGAAGACACCTGATGAAGGCGCAAGCCGAAACGTTGAATTATAATGTAATTATATAGAAGACACCTGATGAAGGCGCAAGCCGAAACGTTGAATTATAATGTAATTATATAGCAGACACCTGATGAAGGCGCAAGCCGAAACGTTGAATTATAATGTAATTATATAGCAGACACCTGATGAAGGCGCAAGCCGAAACGTTGAATTATATAGCAGACACCTGATGAAGGTGCAAGCCGAAACGTTGAATTATAATGTAATTATATAGAAGACACCTGATGAAGGTGCAAGCCGAAACGTTGAATTATAATGTAATTATATAGAAGACACCTGATGAAGGCGCAAGCCGAAACGTTGAATTATAATGTAATTATATAGCAGACACCTGATGAAGGCGCAAGCCGAAACGTTGAATTATAATGTAATTATATAGAAGACACCTGATGAAGGCGCAAGCCGAAACGTTGAATTATAATGTAATTATATAGCAGACACCTGATGAAGGCGCAAGCCGAAACGTTGAATTATAATGTAATTATATAGCAGACACCTGATGAAGGCGCAAGCCGAAACGTTGAATTATAATGTAATTATATAGAAGACACCTGATGAAGGCGCAAGCCGAAACGTTGAACTATAATGTAATTATATAGCAGACACCTGATGAAGGCGCAAGCCGAAACGTTGAATTATAATGTAATTATATAGCAGACACCTGATGAAGGCGCAAGCCGAAACGTTGAACTATAATGTAATTATATAGCAGACACCTGATGAAGGTGCAAGCCGAAACGTTGAACTATAATGTAATTATATAGCAGACACCTGATGAAGGCGCAAGCCGAAACGTTGAATTATAATGTAATTATATAGAAGACACCTGATGAAGGCGCAAGCCGAAACGTTGAACTATAATGTAATTATATAGCAGACACCTGATGAAGGCGCAAGCCGAAACGTTGAATTATAATGTAATTATATAGCAGACACCTGATGAAGGCGCAAGCCGAAACGTTGAATTATAATGTAATTATATAGCAGACACCTGATGAAGGCGCAAGCCGAAACGTTGAATTATAATGTAATTATATAGAAGACACCTGATGAAGGCGCAAGCCGAAACGTTGAACTATAATGTAATTATATAGCAGACACCTGATGAAGGCGCAAGCCGAAACGTTGAATTATAATGTAATTATATAGCAGACACCTGATGAAGGCGCAAGCCGAAACGTTGAATTATAATGTAATTATATAGCAGACACCTGATGAAGGCGCAAGCCGAAACGTTGAATTATAATGTAATTATATAGAAGACACCTGATGAAGGCGCAAGCCGAAACGTTGAATTATAATGTAATTATATAGAAGACACCTGATGAAGGCGCAAGCCGAAACGTTGAACTATAATGTAAATATATAGCTGACACCTGATGAAGGCGCAAGCTGAAACGTTGAATTATAATGTAATTATTCAAGGATGCTGACTGATAAAACAACAAAATAAAATACCAATTTGAATTGTTATTGAAACATATAAAAGATTTACAAGCATACAATGCACTACCGTGGTAAGTGCAAAACAATAGTTTGTGGAGATTGTTGGCCACAAGTGACCAATCTCTTATAAACACATTCCTACAGCCAAAGATGGGCAACAAGGAGGCAGGTTTAAAGTCGACAGCCTTAAGTTTTTTGGTTATTTTTTAGTGTGCCCCCAATATCAATAATGAATTTCCAAATTTTCCAGCATTTAATCCATCCTTTTAGGAACTTGTATACATTTAATCCATCCTTTTTTCCTTTTAGATATTGGTAAAATGCACTCTAAATTTTCCAGCATTTAATCCATCCTTTGGGGGACTAATACAGTGCATAAATATTTAATTATCCTTCCAAGTTCCTTTTATAAAACAAAGGCCTAAAAGTGGGTTCCGCGAGAGATGCACTAATACATCTCTCTCCCCTGTAAGCTTAATTTGACACAAAGGCCTAAAAGTGGGTTCCGCGAGAGATGCGCTAATACAGATATCCCCTGCCTGTTCTGGACAAATTCACTCCCCTGTAAGATTAATTTAGAATACAAAATCTAATGAATTTTGAGAGACCCTAGGGGAACCTCCCACAAGGTTTTACCACTGTGGGCATGCCATGTGAGAAGCACCCCTAAGCTCTCAACATCGCACCCCTGACCCAGAGACCCCGTTCCTGCATGATGCAGTGTCCAGGCCTCAAGATTGACTGTTGCGAGAAAATTATAGACTATTAATTAAATTGAAATATGCCCTGTCACCATGTTGCCCAGTCAAAGGAGCCAGTTGGCGGAACTTCTGAAATTGAAAGCGACTTAAAGCGTCTGCCAGTTTATTTGTACTACCAGCAACATGTTCTGCCTTGACGACTATGTTTTTATCTAAGGAAATCAATGTAAAAGCCCTTAGCAAGGTCATGACCATTTCAGACTTGGATGTCATAGCATTCACAATGTAGACTACTGCTAAATTGTCACACCTAAAACATATCTTTTTATTTCGCAACTTTTCACCCCAGAGATGCAATGACACAAGTAACGGAAAAAACTCCAAGACTGTAATGTCATCAGTTATGCCCTGTTCAACCCAATCTAGTGGCCATTGGGCATATGCCCAACTTCCGGAAAAATAAATTCCAAAACCTAAATTTGAAGCCCCAGAACTGTCAGTGAACAACTGGATCTCATCGTTTGAAACCCAAAACCGGTCATGAAACACAGAAATACCATTAAAATCTTTGAAGAAATTTAACCAGAGTGTAAGGTCATTTCTCATGCCTTTTGTAATGCGTACATGGTGGTGAGGCTTAGTGAGGCCACATATTGAGTCAATAAGGCGCCTACAGAAGGGCCGTCCGGGTACAATGGCACGACAGGCAAAATTCAATGAGCCAATTAATGATTGCATTGTTTTCAATTTACATTTTTTATGTGCCAAAACCTCCTGAATCTTAATAGTGACTTCCTCAATTTTTTGAGGGGGTAGTAAGATCATCATTTCTTCCGTATCAATAAAAAGTCCTAAAAAGCATAATTTAGTTGTAGGTCCTTCGGTCTTGTTTTGTGCTACTGGCACACCAAGTTGATCCATTCTACCCATGAAAACAGACATAACATGAGCACAATGATTTGTTCCCTGTTTACCACCAAATAAAAAATCATCCAAGTAATGCAGTAGTTTCCCATGCGATAAGTGCTTGGTCACGCAGAATTCAAGAAATGTTGCAAATTGTTCCCATGTTTTACAAGCTATACTACAGCCAAATGGCATAGCCTTATCAACATAAAATTTACCTTCAAACATGAAACCAAGCTGGTCATAATCTAGGGAAGAAACTGGCAATAGCCTGAATGCAGATTTAATGTCTGATTTACCTAACAAGCAACCTTTCCCAAGGTCTTGGACCATGTTAATGGCTTCGTCAAACCTAGTGTATGGGACAGAGCACAGATATGGGTCGATAAAATCATTAAGTGAGTTGCCCCGGGGATAGGATAGATGATGGATAAGGCGAAATTCTCCTTGTTCTTTTTTAGGGACAAGACCAATAGGGGAAACACGCAAGGTGGGAATTGAGCGTGTACTGAAAGGGCCTGCCACTCTGCCCGCCTCAATTTCAATCTTAATATTTTGACGCACAATTTCAGGCCTCTCCAAGGCAGACTTTAAATTTTTGGCATCAAACGGGGTCCTGGGACCCGTATAAAAAAGAGGAAAACCTAGAGAAAACCCGTTATAAATGGCAGAGGCCTCTAAAGGATCATAACAAACCAGCTCGTTAAACAACTGATCAAGGACAATGGGGGATGATGCCAAGGAAAACAAATCAGATTGCGAGGTTTCAGCTTCAGTAGGATTACTGGCTGCCACGTCTCTGAGACGTTCCTCCCCTTGGTTGTTGGTACCCGCCACCCCTACAAAAGGAATGACTACCCCGGGATGGGTTAAGCTTAAAACAGGTCTGCCGGCCGTGATTGGTAAGACCACAATTAGAGCAGGCATGAACATACCTGCAAGGGTTCCAAGAGCAAAAACTGTTATTGAAATCCAAACATGTGCCCTTAGATGTGTCAGATTTATTCATCTTATTTTTGTAAGTATCGGAAGACGAAACGGATGGGGGAGACAGAGTCATAATCCTTAGCCAAAGGTCAGAGTTAATTTTCCCCCAAGATTGTAGGTTCAAAGCTTGGCGCAGCCTAAACTGTTCAACATAAGTTCGCCAGCTCCTTGATTGCGAACGACTTGCTGCCTCCCTGATGAGATTGGTGTAATTTAGTAATTTTTGTGCTTTGTCTGGGTATTTTTTAAGATAAATAGAGGTGTATATTAGAAAAGCATCTGTCCATCTTTCAATATTTGGGACCTTAGGCCACACCAAATTGATCAGTTGTTCGTCGGATTTACCGACCCTGTTTTAACCAAAATGAATTACCGGAATACCGGTACACCTTTCGGTAAATGCCACAGTAGACAATATATTATTAGCCGATGTATTAGCTTGGAATGAAATACGTTATATACTTTCAAAACGAACTATGTACAACCGAGAAGATTCTTATATTGACCCAAAACTAGCAGCGCCCTAGCAGCTTACTCTTATTGTAATACGGCGTATTACCGTGTATCGAATTTTATCAAATCGGAATGGTACCGCACCGTAGCGTTTATCTCCGGAATTTATCCTTTATTTTCAAGATGGCAGCCTCCACACTGAAAAATGTGTTAGTGGTCAGCTGCAAAGATACATGCCAACATGTCGTGTTTTTGCCCACAGCCGTGGAAACAAATTACTTTTCTGCCAAATGTAGACTTTATTTAGCTCCGGTGTGCTGTTACTGTGGAAGAGATGATGAACTGTTGGATGATAACAATGCTTATATATGTGAACTGTACACAAAGTTCTCAGTGGTACGGCCACTGTGTAGATGTTGTCACGCTAGTGGGAAAGAGGCTAAGACCTGGGGTACAAAATTCATGAAGAAACGGAAGACATAATTCGGATCAGACATTGTTGATGAGGCATTCGCCTTCATTTAACGTTATAAAATACATGACAATATTTTCAAAAGAGACAAAATTCAGGAAGAATGCGGTTTAAGTGATATACAAATAATAAATGGTTTTTTCTAAATATTCTTCAATTACATGTTTATGCCTCCAACCTTGTGGGAGCATACTAGTATAGATTTACTCTTGTCTGTCTGTATGTACATGCGTGCAGCTGAATCATGTGGTACACACTGCTCCGCAAGTACTTGACATAGGGTCATGAAACGGTACAGTTATGTTTGTCAGCATGTGAAGTTGTGCATCTGGGGTTTTGTTTCCCTTTTACCAATTAAGAACAGAGTTATGGCCCTTGACAGCAACAAAATGAGCATGCTTTAAATAATGAAGTAGGTCTGTTTGGTACAACTATTTTTGTTTCTTTCTTTTATTTATATCATGGAAATCTATTTTTATTTTTATTTTCTTCGTTCGACCCTAAAATGACTGAAACAGGAAAAAACTATTTTTATTTCGATCGTTCGTACCATTTTTTTCTGCCAAAATTCCGTAGAACAACAGATCAATTTGGTGTGGCCTTATCCTCACTTGGCTTCGCCCGTGTCTGGACAATACCAGATTCAGATATCTGAATCACACAAGCATTGGCCGATATTGCCTTTAAGAAGTAATGACAAATTTATGTACTGATTTGACCAAATTTTGTTGGCTATTTGTACGGGGACATGGGCCGAGATGTCGTCTGACCCGACCCTCAAAAGATGTGGTTCAGATTCCATTTGAAAATTACATGCCAAAACAGGGGGCGAAATTGCAGGGGTGAAAAAGCAGTGGTGAGTGGACGAACTAGCTATGTTCAGCAAATTTAGGTCATTTTTTGATTGTCTCAGGATTTCTTCGAAATCAATTATTGGAGCATGCCCCATCTCACCTGACGACGCGTCCGGAGCCAAATTCACGGTCTCCACTGCTGCCACTCGCCTTCTTTTCGCGGTCTCGGCCTCCGTGTTACGTGAAGATCGTCTCTTCGGTGGCATCATTGCACCTAACAGATCTATCAAAATCAAAATATTTCTTCCCGCTTGCGAATAGAAATGAGTTGTGGAAGAGAGCCGAGAGTGCCGAACTAGACGCTTGATTTGGTGCGAATAATCCGCACAATAGACGCTCTTTGAAAAACATAAGCAGACACCAAGCTTCTGGTGATCTAGATTGTCAAATGTTTACATGGAAGTTGAGAGCAGCAAAACAATCGGTAAAACAGTTGTTACCGATAAGTGGGCAACACCATGTCAGCCCCAAAATAAACGGAATTATGGTAAGGCCACAACTCTGATTATATAGCAGACACCTGAAGAAGGCGCAAGCCGAAACGTTGAATTATAATGTAATTATATAGCAGACACCTGATGAAGGCGCAAGCCGAAACGTTGAATTATAATGTAATTATATAGCAGACACCTGATGAAGGCGCAAGCCGAAACGTTGAATTATAATGTAATTATATAGCAGACACCTGATGAAGGTGCAAGCCGAAACGTTGAATTATAATGTAATTATATAGCAGACACCTGATGAAGGCACAAGCCGAAATGTTGAACTATGATGTAATTATATAGCAGACACCTGATGAAGGCGCAAGCCGAAACGTTGAATTATAATGTAATTATATAGCAGACACCTGATGAAGGCGCAAGCCGAAACGTTGAATTATAATGTAATTATATAGCAGACACCTGATGAAGGCGCAAGCCGAAACGTTGAATTATAATGTAATTATATAGCAGACACCTGATGAAGGCGCAAGCCGAAACGTTGAACTATAATGTAATTATATAGCAGACACCTGATGAAGGCGCAAGCCGAAACGTTGAATTATAATGTAATTATATAGCAGACACCTGATGAAGGCGCAAGCCGAAACGTTGAATTATAATGTAATTATATAGCAGACACCTGATGAAGGCGCAAGCCGAAACGTTGAATTATAATGTAATTATATAGCAGACACCTGATGAAGGCGCAAGCCGAAACGTTGAACTATGATGTAATTATATAGAAGACACCTGATGAAGGCGCAAGCCGAAACGTTGAATTATAATGTAATTATATAGCAGACACCTGATGAAGGCGCAAGCCGAAACGTTGAACTATAATGTAATTATATAGCAGACACCTGATGAAGGCGCAAGCCGAAACGTTGAACTATAATGTAATTATATAGCAGACACCTGATGAAGGCGCAAGCCGAAACGTTGAACTATGATGTAATTATATAGAAGACACCTGATGAAGGCGCAAGCCGAAACGTTGGACTATGATGTAATTATATAGAAGACACCTGATGAAGGCGCAAGCCGAAACGTTGAATTATAATGTAATTATATAGCAGACACCTGATGAAGGCGCAAGCCGAAACGTTGAACTATAATGTAATTATATAGCAGACACCTGATGAAGGCGCAAGCCGAAACGTTGAACTATAATGTAATTATATAGCAGACACCTGATGAAGGCGCAAGCCGAAACGTTGAACTATAATGTAATTATATAGCAGACACCTGATGAAGGCGCAAGCCGAAACGTTGGACTATGATGTAATTATATAGAAGACACCTGATGAAGGCGCAAGCCGAAACGTTGGACTATGATGTAATTATATAGAAGACACCTGATGAAGGCGCAAGCCGAAACATTGAATTATAATGTAATTATATAGCAGACATTTGTTGTGTTTGATTTTGTCCACATTATATTGAAATAACAATCACTCAAAATATCATTACCTTCACTACTCGCTTCTACATTATTTGGTCCAGAACTCTCTGCCATACTGTCCATCTCACTGGATGTGCCAACATCAGTCTGCGGCACAACTGTTGCCGGCGCAGTCACCACACCAGACGACTCCACCTCGGCAAGTTCCATAGGCGACGTTGGTCACTTGCTCTTAGTCTCCATGTTTATCTAGTAACTAAAATGTGCAGTTTTTTCTTTTTAAATAGTTAATTTAAGCTCGAATTCCAACAGAATCTACCACTAAAAAACAATTTAACAAAAAACAACACTTGGTCACAGAGGGTTTCGAACCTGTACCTCTTAGGTAGAAATCACACGATCTCCATCAGGCTACCAGACCTACCACGCTACATACTGTAATACAATCGGTGACACAACAGGTGAACTGCAACCGTTGCTTCAGTCAGTTCCATTTATTTTCGTGCTCGGCCCCTTTGTATCAAGTGCACACAATAGTACATATAGAAAATCAGAGTGCCATATTTAGATCTGACATAACTGTTGCCGGCGCAGTCGCGACCACACCAGACGATCTGACACAATTGTTGCTGGCGCAGTCACGACCACACCAGACGATCTGACACAATTGTTGCCGGCGCAGTCGCGACCACACAAGACGATCTGACACTACTGTTGCCGGCGCAGTCGCGACCACACCAGACGATCTGACACTACTGTTGCCGGCGCAGTCGCGACCACACCAGACGATCTGACACTACTGTTGCCGGCGCAGTCGCGACCACACAAGACGATCTGACACTACTGTTGCCGGCGCAGTCGCGACCACACAAGACGATCTGACACTACTGTTGCCGGCGCAGTCGCGACCACACAAGACGATCTGACACTACTGTTGCCGGTGTCTTAACAGAATTGACCTCCCCGTAAGAACTGAAAGTTGCGCATGCGCATAATGATCTATAATGGTACATATTAGCGGCCGTGAGGAATGAGAGACATTCGCTTTATTTTCAATAGTTGTGCTAATTATCAGTATTATGTGACATGTATGAACCTATAGATATTTATAAAGTGTGTCTGTGAAGGGGATTACTCCGGTGTATGCTTTATCCTTGCTTACCGGATACGAATACACGTGGTCAATTGATGGAACAGCCTACTTTATTGACATCTAGCTAAATGAGGTAAATAATTATATTAGAAATCTACTGTTTGGTTTTATTTTTTTTATTAATTGAAGCAGTTAGCACATTCCATTATTCAGTAATGATGTTAGTGACTTGTTTGTAACGGTTGTCACTGTGTTATCAGTTGTAATTTGACTGTAAATGTTTCGAAACTCCGAAACCACACACTGGCTCATTTTTCAACCCAATTTAACCCAAATCTACATGAGCTTTGTACAGGTAAAGTTTTATCCCAAATTAACACACATTATGTCATTTTCAGTTTTGTTTTGTACAAATAACTGAATAATGCACACTATTTTAATTTTGTTTACAAAGATGATCAAATGACACGGTCCCTAGAACAGGTTAGAGAACAGTCCAGAACAAGCTATAATAGCTCGATCAAGCTATAATAGCTCAATCGAGCAATAATCTAATGAATAGAAACGTTAAAAATCATATATATTTTCACATTTATCCGAAATATCGAACGAGGACGGAAAGTATGCCACTTACATTTTTTGTAGAAATAGACTGTTCTCCAACATATAGAAATACCGAAAGACACCGGAAAAAAGTATATAACAACAATATAAGAACGAGGCAGCTTGTGTTTAACTATTTATTAAGCTAAATACACCTTATTGACTTAATATCTGCCAATAATGTCAAACCCCTTGCGAGGAACTACGCTTGTTTTCCTGGACACGCTTAGCCGACCTGACTAGGCAGGCTTAGCCGACCTGACTAGGCAGGCTTAGCCGACCTGACTGGGCAGTCTTAGCCGACCTAAGCGGTTAACAGTACTAAGCAATGTGTGTGAGACGCCTACCTCGACGACACTACATATGTGGCCTGACCGAGTATTGAACCTGGTGTATAGAATATTGACCCCCCTCAAAATAATGTCTCTCGGGTTATTAGTCGGTCATGGAATATTGACCCCCTTGCGGAACAATTACTCCCCTTGCGAATGGCAATATATAGTGGGAAAATATTAAATTTATTATAATTAAATGTTAATTAACACTGTTTAAGGCCTAGCAACATTTATTTTGAATCAATGATGTACAGAATAACAAATATATTGAATATGAAAATATAAGTACACAGATAATTTATCTCTATCAATTTCTAACGATGATATGGTGGGTGCTGTATAACTAGGAGGTTCACATAATGTATATGCATAATATTTACATAGACAAGCATACAACAAATAATAACAATGACCCCTACCCCCTATGTATACACTGAACAAGTGAGGGCAGGTCACTTTTCGATGCCATAGAATAATGACCCCTCTATGTGTAGACTATACATGTATGAAAGAGAGGGTCACTTTTCGATGCCATGGATTAATGACTACCCTATGATTTAGGGTGACAGGTGAACTGTAGTCCAGCGGTTAACTATTGGACTGGTAATCCAGGGATCGCAGGTTCGATCCCCCGTCTGACAATAAAATTAACAGTCTTTCAGATGGGACTTTAAACCGAGGTCTCGTGTCGGTGCTTTTTACACTGTGCATGTAAAAGAACCAGAGGAGATTCTGGAATGGGTCTCTGTCGGTATCATTGCACTATCCAAAAATGACTACTCTCTTCAGGTGGCGTCGCTCATATGGGCAACTTGTAGCGACAATAAATAAACGTAAAACGCACACACACACATCAAGTTAAAATGCTAGTTGGATGCTTATTCAGCAGAAATTGATGTATATTTCTGTAATAAATTTAATTAATATGTCTGAATAATAAGTTTATTTAAAGTCACCACCGCATAAATGCATTTGGGCGAGTTTTCTAAGATAATTAAAATGCACATCATCTAAGTGATGGTTTTGCCTATCGCAATTATTATAACTATATGTTTTAAAGTGGGCTATGAGGACTGCTGTAATCTCATGCTGTAATCTCAGTGTGTGTTTGGTTTTCATATCGCCAACTGTCACTCACACAGGAATTTGTGTCAGCGACAGTCGGGGGTAGACCGGGTGAATACAATACCCGGTGAACATATACTTCTAAGATGTCTAAGATTGCATATCTATATATATAAAAATATGTTTACCATTTCTAATATGACGAGAATACCTTGTTACATGTGCAATATCGCGTTATACTGTAATACTGTGATCTACATGTCACAAGACAATAAAGTCTTGCACCCATATCCATGGATCCAGCATCCAACATTATGCATTAAAATTACAGAGCTATGGACTAAAATACTTTTAGTTAAGACTATGAAGTTTAAAATATGTGTACTAAGAAGATTAAGAGCAAGTGGACTGTCTTAATATGTATCTGTACTATGATAGTTCATAACTTATCCCCCGAGTACATATAATTATAACCAGTCATACAGATATATAGCCGGTAATAACAAATCTCCCATATACATGGGAAATTATAATTCAAATTGTGTTTATATATTACATTTGTGTCGTCGGTCCACTATGTCGTTTGGACATCTTTTTTAACATTTTAAGAAAGATCAAACTAATATGGGTTACCCCTAAAAACATAAATATATAACTAAACCCATATTTCTTTGCAGTAAGCTGCAATAAGTGAAAGTTCCTTTTCACTTGAAACATAGTAGGTTACTGAGGATGTGATTTTGTGTTCCCTCCCTCATATTCCTGCTCCCATGTTTTATATTTCCCCGTGTACTGGGATCAATAATTGTTATAAAATAACAACTATACCCCTGTGTGACAACATTTATGATCAGTACGTTAAAAAACACTTCCGTAGCAATTCCAACGGTCTCCTTAGTAGAGCCAGTAAAATTGTAATAATGTTTGAAATATACTCAAGTATTTACATGAAAAAGACAGTCACACAGGGAATAGCCAAACAAATAATAACCGTAGATCCTTGTCGAATGAAAAAACTTGTATGGCAGTAATCCGGTTCGGTTGTTCATGCTTACTTGGAGATAGACTGACAGCACGCAGGCATTTTTTGTGACAAGACTATTCCCATTGATAGGCGGCTTGCTGTCATAATGTTCCTATCTATGCTTCTTTTACTAAATTAAACTAAACTGGATTCTTGCATGGATTTGGACAATGAAGAATTACATAAAAAGGTGACCTGAAATGATAATTGAAATTTCCTCGAACACCCTAGTATAATTCCAGGGATAAAGTATCATTTTTGCAAGAATTTTGAGATATATGTTCATATTATCATTCCTCTGCCTCAGGAATGTGTACCGAGTTGACCTTTGTTAGCGTGGGGATCAAAATACAGACCAGAAAGGGTTATTTCAGGTGCGGATCTAGGGGGTAAGGGGAAATTATAACAGCTTGCAATAAGTATAGTGTTATATTCTATACATTTTAGGATATTTATCCCAAGAAGCACTCACAGGATAGTTTGACTGAGCACATATAATCCCAAAACAAAAAGTCAGAATTGGACAACATTGCCCATATATATGTCACAGCATAAGGGCCTCAACTGTGGTAATAATACAGTTATGTAACCGTATTTAATTGTTTGAAGTCAATATCATATTGATGTTTATAGAAAGGCATAAACATTCTGGTGATATTAGATAAATGATCATAAAAACTAGGTTATGTATGCATGACACATGTGGTATAATAAATCAGATTTCTCACTTTATATGGCAACAATCTCAAAGGGCATTTTCTTGGAAATTTTACCAACCTCACTCTAGTTTGTTTAATTATGTATATAATATTTTATTATGTATACATGGGGATTTTTATCCCTTTATACGTTTCAATCTTTTGTGTAATTGACCAAAAACTGAACAAAAACACTACGTTTTGACATTACACATATGTCATAGCATTAGGGCCTCAACTGTGGTAATAATACAGTTAGGTATCCTTATTTGATTATTTGAAGTCAATAGCATGTTGATGTTTATAGAAAAGCATAAACATTCTGTGGATATTAGATAAATGATCATAAAAACTAGGTTATGTATGCATATAATCCCAAAAAGTCAGAATTGGACAACATTGCCCATATGTCATAGCATAAGGGCCTCAACTGTGGTAATAATACAGTTAGGTATCCTTATTTGATTATTTGAAGTCAATATCATATTGATGTTTATAGAAAAGCATAAACATTCTGTGGATATTAGATAAATGATCATAAAAACTAGGTTATGTATGCATATAATCCCAAAGTCAGAATTGGACAACATTGCCCAGATGTCACAGCATAAGGGCCTCAACTGTGGTAATAATACAGTTATATAACCGTATTTAATTGTTTGATGTCCATATCATATTGATGTTTATAGAAAGGCATAAACATTCTGGTGATATTAGATAAATGATCATAAAAACTAGATTATGGTGTATGCACGACACATGTGGTATAATAAATCAGATGTCTCACTTTATATGGCAACAATCTCAAAGGGCATTTTCTTGGAAATTTTACCAACCTCACTCTAGTTTGTTTAATTATGTATATAATATTTTATTATGTATACATGGGGATTTTTTTTATCCCTTTATACTTTCAATATTTTGTGTAATTGACCAAAAACTGAACAAACACACTATGTTTTGACATTACACATATGTCATAGCATAGGGGCCTCAATTATGATCCTACTATAATCAGGCTACCTTAATTGATAATTTTGGGTCAATAACATGTTAATGCTTCTGAAAAATATACAAATAATCTGGATAAATCAGATAATTTGAGAAAATACTGGGTTCAAAATTGTGCTAAATATTTGTTTTTGAAGAAATCTCTGTTTGGTCAGTTTTGATAAGGGATATTCAAATTTCTATTATCATGATCTGGTCAGGATAACCAGGGACAGGTACACTAAGTGTACCATCCTATTAGGTACATAGAACACCCAATAGGTAGAGAGTATTCCTCGCCTCGGACTAGCCCAAATGAGAAAGTCGAAAACCGCAGCCCCTGGCATCCCGATACAATTGATCATTGGTTTGGTACCTAGCCTGGCTGTACTTATCAATTGTTCTGCGTGCTATCTTACCTACTACTCTGGGTGGATTGGACCAGGGGCTCTGGATTTCACCTGGTCTGACTCAGACAATATTATTCCCATATATATGATTAAATCTATTAGTTTAGGGCAGATTTTATGAAGAGATGAACAAATGTTTGTCTCCTACATATTTGGTCACAGGGGGGAGAGGCAATATTAATACAAAAATAGGGGGGTCATATAAGTAATTACTTATATTACTGAAACTATTGTATTAACTGATAAGTAGTTATATATTTTCATAATATATTAACGTGGCTGTGTGGACAGAGGCATAAGCATAGGATCTGTCCGAAGGGTTCTATTAGCGGGGGTATTGATATATATACTGAGTCAAAAAAGAAACGATAACTGGTGTTTATGTGTCTATAATTTCAACATTTATTAAGAAAATTCTTTGAAAATTCATAAGATGATAGTCCAACATGTTTGAAAGAGGAGCAAATAAAGCATAATGAGCCTCCGAAACTGTCTGCGTCGTGATGACGTAATTCGTCGGACAGGGGTCTAATGGAGTTTTCACACAGACGTCAATACCGAGTATGGGCACCATTTGCGTCTCTTACTGCAATGCACCGCCGTCGCATCGAACGGAAGAGTGTCTGAATCTCTTGCTGGTCAATAGTTGTCCACTCCTGACGCAAAATATCCCTCAGTTGGTTTAACGTTACCGGCTGACGTCGTCTGACGCGGCGGTCTAACGTATCCCACAAATGTTCTATGGGTGACAAGTCTGGTGACAAAGCAGGCCACGGCAGGGTTTCAATATTGTTCTGCTCCAATAATGTGGTGGAAATCCGAGCAGTATGACACCTGGCGTTGTCCTGTTGGAACAGTGTGACGTTTCTGTTGGCGTTAAAGAACGGCACAACAACTGGCGCAAGGATCTCATCACAGTACCGCTGGGCGTTTAGGTTCCCGTCCACCACTAACAGTTCAGTGCGACTGCCGAAGGTGATACCGCCCCACGCCATAACGCTTCCGCCCCCGAACAGATCGACCTGACGTACACATGCGTCGGCGTAACGTTCACCGCGTCTGCGATATACCCGCTCTCTGCCATCCGCTCGACGCAAACAGAACCGCGATTCATCGCTAAACATCACCGAATTCCACTGTAACCGAGTCCAGCGAGCACGTTCCGTCGTCCATTCCCGCCGTACGTCACGGTGACGTCGTGTCAGGATGGGTCCAACGTATGGCCGATAGGCACGAATGCCACGTTCACCGAGCCGGTTCCTGAATGTTTGTGCACTGATGCGATTGTTGGTCATCCCAGGAGTAACGGCAGCTGTGTGCGTAGCAGGTAGGAACCGGTCACGTAAATGTGACGTCCGAATGTGACGGTCCTGTTCACGCGTCGTCACACGTGGTCGACCAGATCTTGGACGGTCGTCCACCGATCCATGTGTTCGATAACGTCGAAGTAGACGTGTTATCGTGATCCGCGTAACCCCCGAGTCGATTTGCGACGTCACGCTGACGTAAACCGCCGTCAATCATGCCAATGACACGCATTCTCTGATTGCGGTTTAGCCTAGTCATTTTGTTAGAGGTAACAATGGGTATGTAAGGTGTTTTTCCTCGATGATAATGCAATACCAGTACAATAAACCGGTTTTCAGATTTGTACATGTGTAGGAAGTTGTCTTTGTTGAGGAGCACGTGCAAATCGGAAATTCGGCGTTCCAGGATTATCGGGTGTTTATTTACCTGTGTTTATGGTTGGCTGACGTTGCAATAAGATACCCGGTACCGATACGTAATAATATATTAAACCTTTCTATGGTTTTATCCGTTTTACGTCATTTTTAGTTTGGTATCGTTTCTTTTTTGACTCGGTATATATATAAAATTTATTTTTTCCAGGTCGTTGTAGATTTTCCCAAATTTATATCGATTTAAGTTATAGTGATGACTGTAGCGTTAAAAGAGCCCTAAGATGAAATTTAAGTAATCTCTTTCACCTGGGGTCAAAAATCTCCCACTCAAATGATGAGAAACCGGCAATAAAATTGCTTTTCGGAAAGGACTCTAGTTTCTGCACTACTAACTGGTTTATTGATCTACTAACAAGCTGCAAAAGTATGGGAACTTGTGTCTGAGCCAGCCATAACTGCACAGGTCCTCTATATTTTGTCCGACATCTGACAGTCTAAGATGTAGGTCTCCAGAGCTTTGTATACTGATGTTCGGGCAGCCTTGCTGGGGTTGAGGACATTCTCAAGATTGCAACAGCAGCCCGCAGATCAGCTCGATGAGTCCCGTGCACACTACAGTCTAGCGGAAAATGTTCGGTGGTGTACTTCACCCGACATGTGGGACAAACCGGATCCAATTTAAGTATATGTTGTCCATCATTACCAGGCAACAGATTTGTCCCCAGTCTCAGTCTACTAATGCACTTATCTATTTTTATAGAATGGGAATATTAGGCACCGGTCAACTGAGCCCCAGAGCTCAACTTAAAGGTTTGTATAAAGTTTGGCTCCAACGGGTAATTGTTTCAGCCCTGATAAATAAGTAGATCTCCATGGGTGCGAGCTTCACATTATTTTCTACATTTGTATGCTCCAGGCCCGACTTGGCTGCCCTGTCAGCCAGCTCATTTCCAGTGATACCTATATGTGCACTGCTGCACACCATGCTATGGTAACCTGAAGGTCCAAGTTCAAACCCTCATTATGTAATTTACCTATGCCTTTGATTAGATCTGGTCTAGACTTACTATTCCTTGATTGTAATGAGACCAGTGATGAAAGTGAGTCAGATAATATCACATTTTTCGGTGAATTATTATCTACTATCCAGCAACTTTCTACATATTCACATTGTAGGGATGGCATGACTACAGCTGCAGCTACTTTGTCAGAATCGGGGCATTTTGATCCATCTGTATAATTATATTTTGAGGTGATTGCTGTAGTTTTCCTCAATATGACATTGTACTTCCAATCTGGCGAGGTGACCCAGATCGGATTTCTTCACTTTGCTCGATATTGTAATATCTATCACTGGATCTCAGGTAACTACCGGTAGCATCCAGGGCGGTGCCAGGTCCGCTGGTCCGGTCTGAAATCTGCTACCTGAACACCCTTGAGGCCGTGTGCCACCACAAGTTCTGACTATTGTGGACCAAATTAAGCCTTATCCTGTTTGCCACAGGTGTGAAAAGCAATAAAACCTTATTTTTAGGGATCTGCAACCAACAGTGACACTTCCTGTGTTCCCAATACACTGGTTACATGTTTTATATCATTTATAATAAGTTCTCAGGTTCTGAATCCCCCATCTGACCCTAATAAAATTAACAGTCTTTCAGATGTGATGATAAACCGAGGTCTCGTGTTGTTGCTTTACACCGTGCACGTACAAGAAACAGAGCAGACGCTGGAATGGGTCTCTGTCTGTATCATTGAACTATCCTCCAAAAATCTAAAATGTCTAATCTCTTCAACAGCTTCAGAATTTTCCCCCAAGCTGTGAGAATGGAAAGTCACCTCAGAAAATGCATACTACTGAGCTAATATTGGTAAATTTAGACTTGGCATAATGTTTTCATGCTGGTCAGGTGAGATAGATAGCTCACCACTTCATATGATGCCTGTGGGTCACTTTAGAAAGGTCCCTGACTGGAACTTTCAATTCTCACAGCTTCGGCATTTTTCTCCAAGCCGTGAGAATTGAAAGTCACCTGAGAAAATGCATAATACCGAGCTAATATTAGTAAATTTAGACTTGACATATTGTTTTCATGCTGGTCAATTGAGACAGATATCTCACCACTTCATAATTATTATGATGCCTGTGCATCACTTTAGATAGGTCCCTGACGGGAACTTTCAATTCTCACAGCTTCAGAATTTCCCCCCAAGCCGTGAGAATTGAAAGTCACCTCAGAAAATGCATAATACTGAGCTAATATTGGTAAATTTAGACTTGGCATAATGTTTTCATGCTGGTCAGGTGAGATAGATATCTCACCACTTCATATGATGCCTGTGGGTCACTTTAGATAGGTCCCTGACGGGAACTTTCAATTCTCACAGCTTCAGAATTTTTCCCCAAGCCGTGAGAATTGAAAGTCACCTCAGAAAATGCATAATACTGAGCTAATATTGGTAAATTTAGACTTGGCATAATGTTTTCATGCTGGTCAGGTGAGATAGATATCTCACCACTTCATATGATGCCTGTGGGTCACTTTAGAAAGGTCCCTGACTGGAACTTTCAATTCTCACAGCTTCAGAATTTCCCCCCAAGCCGTGAGAATTGAAAGTCACCTCAGAAAATGCATAATACTGAGCTAATATTGGTAAATTTAGACTTGGCATAATGTTTTCATGCTGGTCAGGTGAGATAGATATCTCACCACTTCATATGATGCCTGTGGGTCACTTTAGAAAGGTCCCTGACTGGAACTTTCAATTCTCACAGCTTCAGAATTTTTCCCCAAGCCGTGAGAATTGAAAGTCACCTCAGAAAATGCACAATACTGAGCTAATATTGGTAAATTTAGACTTGGCATAATGTTTTCATGCTGGTCAGGTGAGATAGATATCTCACCACTTCATATGATGCATGTGGGTCACTTTAGAAAGGTCTCTCATTGGAACTTTCAATTATCACAGGATTAACATTTTCAGAAAATATGTATCGGAATATATATATATATGTGTATCATAATGTATATATGAATGTATCGGAATGTATATATATATATATTGGAATGTGTGTTTATGAGTGTGGCTACATATGGGTGTCCTCCATGTGGTGTCCTCCATGTTGCTTAGACTGGAAATGTCGCTTTTACAAATATGTAATGTAAATGTGACGGCCCACTGTATATATGAATGTAATACAACATTGATATTAGTATGTATTGCCTACAGCACACAATTTTCAACAGGACAGTGATCCTAAGCAAGCGTCCAATGCATTCATAGAAGAACACAGGATAAACTGGGTACCATGACCAACTGGTAAGTTAGATAATCAATCAAAAGGATCCTGGTTAGATATTGTAGGCTTGATCCACGTCTGACCGTAATAATATTAATAGACTTTCTGACGGGGTCTGGTGTCGGTGCCTAAGCTGGACACTAAAAGAACCAGCGAAGACCTGGTTTAAACATATTTATTCATTAATAATGTACAGTACATAAATATGTAACGGTCAGAATTTCAATAAAATTCATTAGTTACATAATTATTATTTTATTTCATTCCTATAATTTCAATCATTTAGTTTCTTTGTATAATGGTGACTTTTACATTATATGTTATATAAAGGACCAGGGCTCGACAAATCCTATTGCCCGACGCCCGGGGCAAGTCAAAAAATTGTTCGGGCAAGTGGCCGTCAACCAGAGTTTAGTCCCAGGCAAGTCAAAATGCTATGGATGTGATTATCGGACAGGTGTCGAATAAACATATCAATTAACAGAATAAACAACTAATCAACTGTTTCTTGTCATGATTGGTCCCTATTATCGATTGTAAACCCTGCAGACTACATGCTGTGAATGACAGGTATCGCCCCAAACATTTAACCAATCGAGGCTCTCGTTACGCTTCAATTGTTTTATTTGCACTTATCAAATTAGTCCTATTAAATAGACTACGGCGCTTTTAACATCCGGGCGCTTTCTTAATTTCTACAATTTGCAGTCGCTGGCGAAATATCAAAGAATCTGTCAATGCCTTGCTTATATACTTGTTAATTACACATTAGTCGTAGCAAGGACATTATCCACGAGTACATACACAGTAAGTACATGTTTTCTACACCTATGGTGTTGATTAATCTCGGAAGACAGGCTGATTTCATTGATGCATTGTAAATGTGTAAGTTATAATTGACAAAATTAAACAGTTAGAACTCAGGTAATTATCAGATTACAAATGTATACAAATTGTTTTATAATTAAGCCCCAAATCCCATGTTATCATTCAAATGCAATTCAATTGACCTTTCTGCCAATTTTGATTGACAGCTGGCGTTAGCCAATCGCATCGCACCATTCGCGCACACCCCCGGCAACGGTTTATCGCCGCCATCTTGTTAGACAAACAATGCATATTAGACACACTTGTAACGAGTAGACAAATTTGAAAAGGCGTGAATTTGATCGAAAATACGGTTTTAAAATTGTTTTAATGATGTTGAAAATGTGTAGCTTTGGTGTGTGGGTTAGTTATAGTACAAAATTAGTCGATATCCTGGTGATCGACGTTAAATTCAACCCATTTCAAAATCCTTGGACAAATCTAAAAGTGTGTATATGAACCACAAAATACCAGACAGCTGCTTTAAAACCAATGCATCTATAAAAACACCGACTGAACCCATATAGTCATTCTTTTCTCACAAACACAGCAATCAAATTTAAGCGTGTCACACTGTTTATTGGGAGCAATCAACCACTAACGGTACATCACAGAGACCGCCGAGTTATAATACCCGATAGGGGCCACTGCTATCAAGATCAAAGTATTTCACATCGGAATTTAGCACTGATTGTGCTAATTGGTCAATTATAAAATGTGTGCACATAATTATATAATTGATTACTACACCGAGTCATTGTGTTATCGTTCTGTTAGATAAACGAGTTATGTAGTAAAATTTTAATCAAATCTGATAACGAGTGATCGTGATCTGAAATTATTTTTTGAAAAATATTTAAAATTAATTAATGCTGTCTGTCATTGACAATGGTGAAAAGATGTAGTTACGGGCTGTGTGACAGTGATGTAGATATCCAGATCGATTGATAGGTGACGTTAAATTCGTGCCATTTTCAAAACCTAAGACAAATCTTGAAAACATGTCTAAGGTGGATTACGTTGTGTGAACGACCAAACGATCAGCTGAATACATCCAAAATTAATGCAAACAGATATATTTGCACAAAAGTAAGTTAATTTATTTATGCATAATAAAATATTTCGAAAAAATATATAATAGATCTACCGTTCACAAGAGATATGTGAGTATAGTGGTGATTATACATGTGGTTCATACATATTGTCGTGGATGGTGGACTAGGGATCAGATAGTAGTAATAGTACCCATGCATGTGCAGAGCTGTGGGATTCCCATATTAGCTCAGTGAACGTACTGGTGTTCAGTTTTTGGGCCTAATGTTCAAGTCTTCTAGGAGGCATAGGGTCGAGTCTCTCAAGACGGTGGCATATTTCATTTCCGTTGACTGCGCAAGCATTTACCACGAACACTTAACACGTCCTCATCCGTATATCTGTACTTTAGAGAAATAACCTTCACACCTACGTCTATTATGAGATGGGCTGTTGACAAATTAATCAATTACTGGAGAATATATTATTTTTCACACCTTGATTGGTCGGCTCAAACATTTGTGATGTTGGCTTGTATGCCCATGTTTTATCAGCTTTAGAGCTGAGCCGTGCCATATGTCCAAGCCCTTGAATCATGTATACATATCATGCTCTTCACATCAATTTCATTACAACCATGGCGTCTATTTTTCCATGCGTTTTTTGCTCTCGTCACGTTTCCAGCCGTATGCATGCTCTTAGCTGCGATAAGTGCCACCGTTGGAATCATCGAAAATGCGGAATGATTTATTTATTCTCTCCCCATTCACTTTAATTAATCTTGATTAGTGGCCTGAAACCTAGATAGATAATCACTCCTGGTATGGCAAACACACGGCTACATAGTCCCATTCATAATTGTGTCTAATTACCTAAATAGCTAATACTAGCATTATTATAATTTATAATGGGCCTGTATAGTGCAGTACTATATATATATATAAAATACGAACCTGTGATTATACGAATGCACTAGTATACGAAACTACCATTAGACGAACAAGGGATTATACGAAATCACCTGAATTCACCTAAAACCCTTGCCTTCTTGCTTTCAACGAGATATTCTTATCTGGGTGAAATAAAACCGAGAAATTCGACGGAATGTTATCTAGATTAACTCGATGCAGGTCTGCGTTAGACGCCATTTTGTTAGATAGCTTGTCTCGCGTGGTTACAGCGAGCACCTGTAACTATGGGGGGCGTGCCTAAGTAGCGTTTGCAGAAAGGTCAATTACAATAAGTTTGCCAAAATGCTTCAACTCCAATGAAAATGAAAGTAATAGTAAAAAATGGAAACTAGATTTAAAATGTGTGCCTACTTCCAAGAAAGTGAAACTCACTGAGGGTAAAAAGGATATTAAATATGATTCAAAACACGAAAGGACTTTTCATTATATACTATGATGATGTTATTCATAGACATAACTAGTGTAAGCCATCATTCGACATTTAGCATAATAATTGGGGCAAGTCAAATTCACATTGGGGCAAGTCAGTTTGCCAGTGTCACTTGTCCCAGGCAAGTCAGTTTGAAAAGAATTTGTCGAGCCCTGCAGGACATCACTAATGCATTTCAATTTTCTTAAGCAGATGTTATCTGATATTATTATCCATAACATGTCTTAGAAGAGTTGACATTATTTAGAATTTATGGTTTCTTTGATATAAATACCTTTAGTAGCATAAAGCAGCTACTGTTAATACAATGTATCATTTAGTGGCATAATGCTAGCCACATTAAATCTGCTACAGGACTTATGTTAATTTGTAACTAATAGTCTATGAACTATATATGGACACCATTAAAACCCATGCTGGACTGGTAATCCAGGTATCGCAGGTTCTATCCCCCATCTGACCCTAGATGGGACTTTAAACTAAGGTCTCGTGTCGGTGTTATACACCGTGCACGTAAAAGAACCACAGGAGACTGGAATGGGTCTCTGTCTGTATCATTGCACTATCCTCCAAACATCTAAGAGGACTAATTTCTTCAGGAGGCGTCGCTCATATGGGCAACCGGTAGCCACGATAAATACACATAAAACACACACACACACACATTAAAACCACCTACATAATTAACGTGAACTTCAATCTGTGTTAATTATCGTTATTGCTGGACAATTATATATATATTAAATTAGTAACTGGAATCATCATTGGTTTAATTCAAATTGACCATACACCGTGGACTGACCCCTTCATATGCCACCACTTTGTGTACGCTACTCTGCTGTACCACACTAATTCCCCATTTAGAGTTAACCTGCACACAAGTTCAAACCCCGTGAACTCGAGTCGGTGACATATTGTATACAAAATGAAAATGGATTAAATCGAAAGCTTATAGCTTATTGAGATTATCTCCATTAAATATATAAATGTGTGCACTATCGGCGATTAAGAGATAAACGTATTATGTAGTAATACCAAAATATATAATACGTGTATGAAAATATAGTTTTATATCAAGTGAAAAAACTAACAAAATGGGGATTGGGTGGAGATTGAAAGCGATGAAATAACAAAACAATTCTCAAAGTGAATCACTCTGCCAATGCATCAGTCCCTCAAAGACTATTGAATGGGTCTCTCTGCCTGTATCATTGCACTATCCTCCAAAATCTAAAATGACCCTTCAGGTGTCGCTCACTTATGCAACCTGAGTAGCGACGATTACAAAAAGTAATGCATGTTAGTATTTATAAACATATAACATAGCGAAAGACACTGGACCCGCTACACTCTCTAGCATGGTAGCTTGGGCAGGAGCTCGGATTTTATTCATATTCCTGTCTGGCCTCTATACCGTGCAATCGTGGGACAAGCCGTCCATGTGTCGAGTACCTAGTCAGTATGTATTTATGTACACAGTCATGCACAAAACCACACCCACAGGCAGGCACACACACAATCTTATCTTTATATAAGATAATTATTCAAACTTAAAGCGAGTCGGGTGGGGGGGGGTGTACGTTTATATATCGTCGTTACCGGTTGCCCATATGAGCGACGCCTCCTGAAGAGATTAGTCATTATAGATTTTTGGAGGATAGTGCAATGATACAGACAGAGACCCATTCCAGAGTCTCTTCTGGTTCTTTTACGTGCACGGTTTAAAGTCCCAACTGAAAGACGGTTAATTTTATTAGTGTCAGACGGGGGATCGAACTTGCGATCCCTGGATTACCAGTCCAGCGTGTTAATCGCTAGACTACATATCCGTCTGTAAAAGCGAGTTTCTAGTGGCCTTGTTTATCTTTTATATTTAAAATATTGATCTCGTGGCATTGACATTGTGGAAGTCGTGATAGTGCAGTTGTAGCGCATTCGCTTCAGGTACGAAAGGACCCGAGTTCGCGCCCAGCTGTAACTGTTATGATTGTGTCCCTTAGCAAGGGACTTAAATTGCTTCTTCTCTCCTTTATCGAGATGGATTCTACCAGAAATGAGGCCTCGATGACGATTAATATAATGTAGTAAACACTTGTTCTGCAATCTAGTTAAGTTAAATTTGTATAAACTAAACTACAAAAATCTATCTTGATTTATCTAACTTTAAATCATTTATGACAGTCAAAAGGGTCATAAACAATATACAGATACGATTTTGCCCAATAATTGTATGTCCGTTGGTAGAATTGTGTGAATTATTAATATATTCACATTGTAATAGAACATGTAGGGGTGTCGCATCAACAGCTTAGGTCATAAGACTCCAGACTTTCATACAAATATTACGACAACACACTATTTCTACTTAGTAGTTGTGGCCTAACTAATACAGTTTCGGTAATGACAACGGCAGTCATATTGTATGATAAAATCTAGATTATTAATCCATAATCGATTTCATAGTGGCATTTAAATTAGCTGGCTAATCTTACAATCAACTTAAAACTGCAGTATTGGGATACACAAGCTTACTTGAGGATGTGTGAAATATCAATAGCTGATTGTATCATACATTATAGTTTGATTGACAGGTGTCGTGATCGATAACAATAAGCTGTTCCATCAATTGACCGCGTATTCTGTAAGTCATGGTTATACACAAACACGAGCGTTTTAAACCTCATACACTGGAAATTGGAGTCTCATTAGTAGCCTTTATCTACTATCATTTATCTCTGTAAATAATTGAGAAATAAAATCTTTAAACTAAAGTGGAGGACAGATATTGTTATTGATTTTCAATTCTCACAACTTACGTTTCTTATACCCGTAGCGTGAGCCCCGTAAGCCGCAACTAGCGAACTTACAATCCTCACGGACTTACGGTGCTCACACTACACCGCGCAGTCGCGACCACACCAGACGATCTGACACAACTGTTGCCGGCGCAGTCGCGAACACACAAGACGATCTGACAACTTGATTTATCTATTTAAAAGCATTTTGACGTATACACTTTGTATATTTATTTATCAATTTAAACTATTACCGGTAATGATTCTTAAATTTAAGTACTTTGCCAGGTCAGCAAACACTTCCTATAAATAACTGTAAAAATCTCGTATACATGTACATAGTTTTCATGTGACGTCATCATTCCTACTGTGGCTGCCATTCAGTTTTGGCATAGTTGACTGGATTTTATATAATACTGCTGCGATTACGGCATGTATCCGGATGTCGGGAGAGATTAGCTTAATTTCCAGGCTGTCAAATGACGAAACATATTACCACTAATTAACAATTATATCCTCAAGAAATAAGGCGAAATGGATGTCGGCCTGATGTCTATTGTATATATACAGTGACCAGCACTAAAGTACCATCATCCAACTCCCCTTGCCTTCCCCCATGTATATATACAGTGACCAGCACTCTATGTACCATCATCCAACTCCCCTTGCCTTCCCCCATGTATATATACAGTGACCAGCACTCTATGTACCATCATCCAACTCCCCTTGCCTTCCCTCTTGTATATATACAGTGACCAGCACTATGTACCATCATCCAACTCCCCTTGCCTTCCCCCTTGTATATATACAGTGACCAGCACTATGTACCATCATCCAACCCCCTTGCCTTCCCCCTTGTATCATACAGTGACTGCACTAAGTACCATCATCCAACTCCCCTTGCCTTCCCCCTTGATATATACAGTGACAAGCAATATGTACCACCATCCAACTCCCCTTGCCTTCCCTCATGCATATATACAGTGACCAGCACTAAGTACCATCATCCAACTCCCCTTGCCTTCCCTCTTGCATATATACAGTGACCAGCACTAAGTACCATCATCCAACTCCCCTTGCCTTCCCTCTTGTATATATACAGTGACCAGCACTAAGTACCACCATCCAACTCCCCTTACCTTCCCTCTTGCATATATACAGTGACCAGCACTATGTACCATCATCCAACTCCCCTTGCCTTCTCTCTTGTATATATACAGTGACCAGCACTAAGTACCATCATCCAACTCCCCTTGCCTTCCCTCTTGTATGTATACAGTGACCAGCACTATGTACCACCATCCAACTCCCCTTGCCTTCCCTCTTGTATATATACAGTGACCAGCACTAAGTACCATTATCCAACTCCCCTTGCCTTCCCCCTTGTATATATAGAGTGACAAGCACTATGTACCATCATCCAACTCCCCTTGCGTTCCCTCTTGTATGTATACAGTGACCAGCACTATGTACCACCATCCAACTCCCCTTGCCTTCCCTCTTTTATATATGCAGTGACAAGCACTATGTACCATCATCCAACTCCCCTTGCCTTCCCTCTTGTATGTATACAGTGACCAGACCTGAGCTAATAAAAGTTATATTTCACTGTACTTAAAGTGACACTACATTGTAAAAAGAATATCAAATGCATTTTTCACGTATAAATGTATTGCTACTACAAATTCTTCCGAACACATTCGAACACTAACATTGAATCAATAAACAGTGTTTTTGTGGTCTGAAAGCTTTCCAAATTAAAAGTAGGATGTCATATAACGGTCATCCATGCTCCTGAATTGACGTTTATTTGTCATTGGAGTCAATACTAAACGCGATTTAATGACGTTTAGAGATAATTTAACTAAGATTAGTCTACAAATAAATATACATAGGCACAAATGTGAGATAGGTAGTGAATGGCAATTGGGTTCATTAAGAGACACAGTCTGACGTGGAAGATAGAGACCCCGTCTGGAACGAAAATGATTCATTCTGGGAAACGGTGCTACCAAGCATAAATGCCACACGCTCAGACTACACTGCACACCAGACGTAAATTATCCTGTGAAATAGTAGCTGCTATTAGGTACCCAATAGGTAAGTTCCCTGATCCTGCAATTACTACTTTAGATATAACGGCAAATCTGTTCCATACATCGTGTTATTCATGATACACGAGTTGTATTACGCTTGGATGTCGACCATATTTACATTATAATTATTGTTATGTCAACAAACCGCGTATACGGCGTTTGTTTATTAGTTGAAATGCTCAGTTTTTGAGGCAAATATTTAGCAAAAAGGAAAACCATATCCCGGCGTGAAGAGTTTTCGCCCAGAACAGGTTTTTGTCTAACCGTTCTGTACTACATTGTCGGTAACCAGTAACACCGGGATATAATAGGAAAATACATTCTGTAGAAATTTGTGTTTTCACTGATGTAGTGTCACTTTAAATAAAAATGTACTCAAATAAAATACAAATATTTCACCATCCGGGTAAATATCGGCAACAATCTTACGCGGGGTTCTACAGTGTAGCGTATTCTTCCACCACGGACCACGGGCGATATTCTTGATAGTTTAATAATTTTGTGTCCGTGGTGTAGATTCGTGAGTAATGCATATCTTCCCACGTGGAAAAAAAACTTATCCAGTGTTTTTGCATTGCGAGATCAATACCCCCCCCCCCCCACAGGCACTTTTTATTTCATCGAGATCGGTCAAATAACACCAGAATGGCACATTGTTTCATCGTGAACAGCAGGAAATGATATGTTGTCGTTTTGGCTGGGCGTTCGGTTTTTTATTTGGCGGTATGTTTTCTCGTCGTTTTACCCAGTGTAATACTCATAACATCTAAATATCACTACTACTTCGTTAAATGGAATCTTTCTCTCACGAATCATGCTGTTTGCAGCCTCGGCGTGCAGATCCAACAGAGCAATACAGGAAACAAATACAAAACAAAAGTAAAATTCAATAATTGTTCCATTTTGGATAAGATCCGCGGTGAATATACAGCGGAATTTCATTGGCTGCTGTTTATATATTTATTTACATGTTTCATTTTTGACCAATGAGAAAACAGCACTCATTCACATCGGATATTGTCAAAAACCGAACGCCCAGCCAAAACGACAAAATTTCATTTCCTGCTGTTCACGATGAAACAATGTGCCATTCTGGTGTTATTTGACCGATCTCGATGAAATAAAAAGTATTTGTTGATAGAATAAGGTCTTCCGGTCGGGACCACAAGGGCATATCAGTGATCTGGTCGTTTTTACCTAGTTTCTCGTCGATGTTTTTGCATGCATGTTTCAATTTCGTTGGTTGCCTTTATTATATATTACTTACTATATGACCATAGGCCGGTGCCTGTGCCCCCCCCCCCCTCGTGGCAAAAATCCGTGCGATACTGTACGTGTCTGATCCAGTTCAACAACCCGGAAGTAAACACAAACTGTTTCTTGGAATAAGACAATATGAGCCATTGTTTTTATTATTTTGGCAGTTGAAAGCTACTCTAGGAGAGATTATTTTTAATTTAGAATATAACAAGCTGCCGGAGACAACATACCATAGGTCATAGGATTTATATTTATACCTTTCCGACAATAAGCAGATTGTTAACACAGCAGCAGATCTGTCGGCCATTTTCAATATGTAGACTGGTTTACGCGGGTATCACAGAGCGAGTTCAGTTGACTTACTAGAGTAATCTCTAGGGTTGTTGGGTGTTTCGTCAAACTACAAATTCGTCAAACTTACTATTGTGTATAAAACAGGTAGTCGTTTCGTCAACCTTATTTATATAGTAGTTTATTGTTATGGTTGCGGAGGTGTTTTATCACCTCTGCGTTCCCAAACAAACTACAAATGTACTACATAAATAGTAGACGAAACACAAACAAGGCAATTATGCCTATTATTGAAAAATCTATTATGATATTAGAAGTCATCTAGGTTCCTGACTGATTGATTATCAGCCTGATGAGAAGCCGTCAGTTAAATTATGGGATAGAAATAAAGCGAATGAATTTATTAATAAACTAGATCGTCATAAAATACAAACTTTACAAGATACGCTAGAAATTGTTAGTGTGGATACAAATTTTAACCAACAGAACGTAAATGCAATCGTTAACGATATGTCGTCACTATTTATAAACACGTCTACTGAAGCCTTTGGCTATACCAAAATAAACAAAGTACAGGAGACCAACAGTTCCAAAACATCCCCGTGGTTTGGTCCAAAGTGTAAAAAGGCAAGAAAAAATTTCCACTCCGCAAAATATCTCTATAAACTAAGAAAGAATAACGAAACAAAAGAAAGCCTAAAACGAACTGCTACTATTTATAAAAATACTATGAAACAGTTTTACAATAAACATAAGCATTCAAATATAAGGAAATTAAGAGATGTTAAAAGTAAAGACACGAGAAAATACTGGAAAATATTAAATGGAAGAGCTATAAATAAAGCTGAAGCTGATTTAACAGATCTTTATAATTTCTTTAAAAATGTAAACTTTACGATAATAATAATAGCGATAACAATGATAACAATAATAATCATCATCATCATCATCATCATCAAGACAATGAAATTAATGGAGATATAAACCCCCCTATCACTGAAACAGAAATAGAATGGGCAATACAAAATTTAAAAAATAACAAAGCTAGTGGCTACGATAAAATACTAAATGAACAAATAAAAGCATCTTTACCTTTGATGAAAAACATATACGTTAAACTGTTAAATCTTATATTCGATACCGGAATCATCCCAGAGCAGTGGACAGTTGGTATTATTAACCCAATATATAAAAATAAAGGAGACACAACAAAACCAGAAAACTATCGCCCAATAACATTGTTAAGTTGTCTAGGCAAAGTATTTACTAGTATTTTGAATAAAAGAATAACCGATTATGTTGAAACTAATGATATTTTAAACAACACACAAGCGGGATTCAGAAAAGGATTTTCAACAGCAGACAATTTATTTATTTTACAACATATCATTCAATATCTTAACAACAACAGAAACAAATTATTTTGCTCATTTATCGATATAAAACAAGCGTTCGATACCATCTGGAGAAATGGCTTATGGGAGAAATTAATAAATGCTAAAATCAATGGTAAATGTCTACAGGTTATAAGAAACATGTATAATGGAATAAAGTCTTGTGTAAAAGTTAATTCAAAATTTTCGAACTTCTTCACATACAACATCGGAGTTCGTCAAGGTGAAAATTTGTCTCCTTTGCTATTTTCTTTATTTTTAAATGACTTAAGAGAGTTTTTCCAAAACAATAGTAATGCGCAAGGAATATTATTACAGAATGAACAAAACACAAACGAGCTCTTTAATCTTTTAAAAATATACATTTTACTTTATGCAGACGATACAGTAATACTGACAGAAACTGCAAGTGATTTACAAAATGCCCTAAATACTTACGCACAATACTGTGATAAATGGAAGCTCAAGGTTAATATCACAAAAACTAAAATAATCGTGTTTTCAAAAGGTAGACAACCTATGTATAACTTCAAATATAAAACGGAAACAATAGAAGTCGTAAAAGAGTATAAATACCTTGGTATCTTCCTCAATAGAAGCGGCTCTTTCTTTAAAGGCGTATAGCACAATAATTTCTAATCGTCAAAAACAATTTAAACTTTGCATATATTTAGATTAGACATTTCCATGTATGAAAATATTTTAAAACTAGTGGGTCCCCGTGCTCGTTTTTGAGCAATTGAAGAGTAGTACCGTGTACACATTATTGGTCCAAATTTTGACGTCAAAAATGAGCATACACATTCCTTTAAACATACATAAAAACACTAGAAAATGAGTTTAGTTCCATTTAATATTGCATATATTTGATGCAAACTAGCAGATGTTCATGTATATCAATAAAACTTTATAATTATATGTGAAATATTTTTCATTTTGACTATTTTTTATTGTTTACATCTCGGATATTTTTGCAGTTTGGCTTTGCGAAAAGTAAGAAAATGTGTCATAATTTTTTTTTCAATCGTCAGAATGTTTTTTAATTTTCTGTGTAGTATATCTACAATATACTGATAAATATGAAAGCATAAAAAACATACCACACCATGCTTGTTTTTGAGCTAAATGAGAATAATCGTTACCATTTCAGTGTCAAAATAGGATATTTCCACAATTAGAGACTAATATTTGTGGTATTTCGTATTTATCATTTTATCTCAATTGCATTCTATTGTATTAAACTTACAACACAAAATGCAGCATTTATCATCGCCGTTTAAAGTGTCCGAAATTACAATGGGATGTGTCCCGTCCGAATTGATGTCAGTTTTATTATCAGGCAGTACGTGTTCAAATGCAATTTGTTTCTTTCTTACAGATGACTTGGCTCCAGATAAAAACTTTCCTGTTCGATTGCGTTTATAAAAGACCATTATGAATATTAAGACGCGTATTATATTGAAATATAAAACTAACACAAAAAGTGAAATGTACCAACGGTAATAATCGCGATGCGTAGAAAGCTGCGCACGAACAATTGTGATATACGCCTTTAATTGTAAAAAAAATATTTCAAATCAAGCAACTAGGGCAATGTATAGCCTAATAAGAAATTCAAATCGACTTAACCTACCAATAGATCTACAAATAGACCTATTTAATAAAACCATCAAACCGATTCTACTATATGGAGCTGAAATTTGGGGGTTTCACCGTTTGGGAAATTAGATGTAATAGAAAGGGTTCAACTTAAATTTTTAAAACATATATTGAAATTAAAACGGTCCACCCCAAATTATTTTATTTATGGCGAAACTGGATGTATGCCGCTATCTACCTGGACTGGATGTTTCGTCAATCTGATAATACAGTATATCACACCTTTTAATGGTTATAGCTCTATCTATCTATCTATCTTCCGCTAATGTCGAACCCCTCGCGGGGACGTAGACATGTTGCGCGTCAAAAACCGCAAAGAAGTTAAAAGTATGAGTAGTTAAAAGTATAATTTAAGAAAGTAATGAAAATAAGTTGTGGTAAAAGTTTTAAAGCAGCTGCGCAGAGCAACTAGGGACTGGCATGATCAATATGGCAAACTGCCGTATTGAATTGCTCTATGGTAGGGAGATGGACAATGTCAGGAGGGAGATGGTTCCAATGGTAGATTGTTCTTGGAAAAAAGGAAAACTTGTAGTAGTCTGTAGTTGCTGTAATTAACCTATAGCTTAAGGAATGACAATGGCGAGCAGGACGGGAGAGGGGAACTAGGTAATTTTCAATGGGAATAGCAACAAGATCATTATGGATTTTATACACAAGGGATAACCTATTGTCAATACGCCGTTGATCTAGTCTGCGTAGATTTAGGGAATGTAGCATGTCTGTAACACTAGAGGTACGATAGAAGTCAGCCTTTATCCAACGGGCTGCTCTTCGTTGGGCACCTTCAATTTGGTCTAGATATCAATGTTTGGGTATGGGGCGACCAGATCTCGGAGCCATATTCAAGCTGGGGTCTCACTAGTGTATGGTAAGCCATGGACGTAAGTGGTTCGGATTTGACCTGGAGGTTTCTACGTAGAAATCCTAATGCTTGGTTTGCTTTCTTTGTTGAGCTTTTTATGTGAGTGTCCCACGACAGGTTATTTGAGATATCCACGCCAAGGTATTTGGCTGAGGTGACCGACTCAAGTAGGACTCCATGGAGTTTATATTTACTGGGAATAGGATGTTTCCATGTCCCACTCCAACTCCCACTCTTCTAATCTCTTAAGATTGTTTTGGAGTGTGACCGATTCATTTGCAGATGTCAGTGATAGATAGACTGCAGTATCATCTGCAAAGATACAGACTTTGGAACTGATGTTTTGTGGGAGGTCGTTTATGTAGGCTAGGAAAAGCAGGGGTCCAAGTACGGATCCCTGTGGGACTCCAGAGGACACCGGAATGGCCTCTGAACTAATACCATTAAGGACAACTGACTGGAGTCTATTATCTAGAAAAACCTTAATCCACCTTAATGTTTGACCTAGAGTATATACACTGCTCAAAACAATTAAAGGATCACTTTTTATAATGACTCTACAGTAATCATTTTGGTATCGACATATATATTGTCCATTAATATGCGCTAATACATGTCTCTTATGAATACGCACGGGTAAATCAAGCGGTTTGCTAGTCAAGAAGCTCGTGCAAATTGTGATTGAAATCAATACCCCTATAAATTGGCCTGTTTTGTGATATGGGAGTCAATTGCCATCTTTCGTTATAGTGATGAGTATGAACTCTTTTTGGCTTTTATTGGGACTTTATGTGCTTATTTACACGTGCGACTGTGTTAGGCGTCACTTAAATCCACCCGAGGTCGCCAGGGCGGTGCAAATGATACAGGATGGACACTCGCAGCGCAATGTGGCTAGAACACTAGACGTCTCGCAGAGCGTGATTGCACGTTTGTGGGCGCTGTACCAGGAGACAGGACAGTACACCAGACGTCCTGGTCAAGGTCGTTCACGATGCACAACCAATGCCGATGACCGCTATATACGGTTAATGGCCTTAAGAAACCGTCGTGGTACTGCAACGCGGCTCCAGATACAGTTCCAGCTGACCACCGGGCAACGAGTATCCACCCAAACCATCCGTAATAGACTCCACAATGACACCATGAATGCTAGACGCCCAGCAACCGGCCCTGTTTTGACACGTGCGCATCGCATTCGGAGACGCGAATTTGTTGAGGACCACCTTAACTGGGGACTTCGAGATTGGGAGCCTGTGTTGTTCACTGACGAGAGTAGATTCCATTTATCATCATGTGATAGGCGTACTCGAGTGTGGAGACGGCCAGGTGAACGATATGCGGACTTTAATATTATGGAATGGGATCGTTTTGGGGGTGGCTCAGTAATGGTTTGGGGTGGGATCTGCTTACGAGGACGCACAGACCTCTATGTGTTTGATCGAGGAACATTAACTGCTTTAAGGTATAGGGATGACATTCTAGCACCGATCGTAAGGCCATTCGCTGGAGCTATCGGTGTTGACTTCATTTTAATGCAAGACAATGCCCGCCCACACACTGCTAGGATAGCCATGGACTACCTTAATAAGGAGGGCATTGAAGTAATGGATTGGCCGGCGCGTTCACCCGACCTAAATCCTATAGAACATGTGTGGGACTACATTTATAGACGGATTTCGGAGCGCGACAATCGATCACTTACTCTACCGGACCTCATACAGGCGCTCATTCTGGAATGGAATGGCCTACCCCAGCAGGTGATAGCCACCTTAATCAGGAGTGTGCCTAGGCGTTGCCGTGAGTGTTACAATAGACGAGGGGGGCATACTCATTATTAGCAGACATTATTTCAGACAGTTCTCTGGTCTTAAACACAGTTTTCCTCATTATGTTAGTATTATGCCATTGTTAAGAAAAATTGATACTTTCTGATTAAGCCAGAGTTTCTACGGTCAGTTACGTTGTTGCTTGTTTTCCTGTTACTGCTTCGTCATGTAAATGTTGCGAATACATGCATATAAAACCCGTTTCTAATTAGTATTCCATATGGTCCATTTAATTCCAAATATGTGTTTGATCCTTTAATTGTTTTGAGCAGTGTATATCAGTGACATTTATTCACTATATGTGTAAGCTAAACAATATCAGTATACAGTTATTTCATTAGCAACCACCACGCACCTTTACTGCGCATTATTGCGCAATCGGTGTTCCGATAAAAAGCTGACCCCAAAATATGTCCTGTGTATTACGGTCTTGTATGAACAGAGCAAAGGCTTTCCGATTGAAATATTTGCATAAGTGGGAGGAGATATGACCAAATATGGCGTATATGCCCATTTGGCTGTTACGCAGTATATATTTACAGTTCAAAACCGAAAGTGAAAATTTCAAATATCATAAATTTGTCCAAAACGGTCATATACGCTAATGAAATTGGTATTTTATGATAGATATATCAGTATTCTTTTCATTTTGGGCACTTCCAAGAATGTAATTTGACGTATATCCTGTTTATTTGGCTTGCATCTGAGTGACATGACAAGTCTCAC
Source organism: Archivesica marissinica (assembly GCA_014843695.1). NCBI lineage: Eukaryota > Metazoa > Mollusca > Bivalvia > Venerida > Vesicomyidae > Archivesica > Archivesica marissinica. The sequence goes on from CM026400.1 coordinate 7,556,221, forward strand.
CGGACAAGGGAAGTAATCAAACCAATATTCCACTTCCGCCGTCCCGAATCGTAATTCATGCAGGGTAAAATAAACATTAAAATATTGCAAAGTGTGTCCTTCTCTCAAGCTCGATTGAGGTATAAATAGATACGGTATTGTGGTTTGGAATAAATGCAAATATGCATTTGCGCTCACTGAAGATTAATTAGCTTAAAATCAAAATGGCTTATCACTGGTGTTTTTCCACTATGAGACCAATCTACACCCCACCCACCCAATCCGCGCGACCTGTACTGTACGTGTCTGATCCAGTTCAACAACCCGGAAGTAAACACAAACTGTTTCTATGAGCCATTGGTTTTGTTATTTTGGCAGTTGAAAGCTTCTCTATGAGATATTATAACTATTTTAATTTAGAGTAAGTCAAGCTGCCGGAGACTTCTTCTTGGTGATTTCGGCACTCCCTCAATATTGAGGATTATGTGTCGTCGCTGGTGAATTTTGAGATGATATTTACAATGATTAATTAACAAATAACAAATAAGTGAATGTCCAAAGACAAATATACTACAGTGCTTGTTTAAGATTTTGTACATATAATGAATGCTTTAGATCATGGTTGGGAGGGCAGAAACAGGGATGAGTGCTTTAAAGCCATCAACTGTTATTGCTTCATGTGCGGCAAGTGGCAACAGGTTCCATTGGATGACGGTTCTTAGATAAAAAGAGAATTTGTATGAATCTTTGTTGACAGGGATGTGTTTATAACAATATGGGTTTGTGTGTCTGGTTATGTTGTTTACGGGTATCAAAAAGTTTATGGGAATGTTTACAGCTACTATTTGGTGTATTATTTTATAGAAGAGAATCAATCTGTATCTAACTCTGCGTGTCTCAAGTGTTGGCCAGTTTAGGTTGTCGATCATTTCGGAGACTGAACTAGTATTATGGTATCGGTTGGTAACGAATCTGGCAGCACGTCGCTGTACCTTCTCAATTTGGTGTTTTTGTGTTTTAGAATGTGGGTCCCAGATGGTACTGGAGAATTCTAGCTTGGGTCTTACTAGTGCTTTGTATGCATGGTCTTTTGCTTTAGGTGATGTGAATTTTAGGTTGCGTTTCAAGAATCCTAGTGATTGGTTTGCTTTATTGGTTATCGAGTTAATATGTTTGTCCCATTTTAGATTGCTTTGCAAGGTTAGGCCTAAATATTTTGCATCATTTACTTTTTGAAGGGGATGGTTATGTTGTTTATATGTAAAGAGAAATGGTTTGCGTTTTTGTGTGATGCTGAGTAGGTTACATTTATCGGGGTGAAATTTCATGAGCCAATCTTGCTCCCATCTACCAGCTGAATCAATATCTTCTTGGAGTAATGTGGTGTCATTTTGTGTTTTAATTTCTTTATATATGATGCTGTCATCAGCGAAGAGACGAAGGGTACTATGTTGGATATATTCGGATAGATCATTAATGTAGATGAGGAATAGGATTGGGCCCAGAACTGTGCCTTGGGGTACACCCGATGTAACAGGGGCTGTGTCTGACATTTCACCCTCCAAGACAACAGTCTGGGTCCTATCTGATAGAAAGTCGTAATCCAGTTAAAAGCGTTACAATTTATGCCATAGTATTCTAGTTTATAAAGAAGATGCTTGTGTGGAACTTTGTCAAAGTCCATGATAATGATGTCTGTTTGAATGTTACGGTCATTTGATTGTGTAATAGATTGAAGGAGGGATGTCAGTTGAGTTTCGCAGGAGCGGGATGTACGGAAGCCGTGTTGATGTAGCAACCACCACGCATCTTTACTGCCCATTATTGCGCAATCGGTGTTCCGATAAAAAACTGACCCCAAAATATGTCCTGTGTATTACAGTCTTGTATGAACAGAGCAAAGGCTTTCCAATTGAAATATTTGCATAAGTGGGAGGAGATATGACCAAATATGGCGTATATGCCCATTTGGCTGTTAACAGTTACGCAGTATATATTTACAGTTCAAAACCGAAAGTGAAAATTTCAAATATCATAAATTTGTCCAAAACGGCCATATACGCTAATGAAATTGGTATTTTATGATAGATATATCAGTATTCTTTTCATTCTGGGCACTTCCAAGAATGTAATTTGACGTATATCCTGTTTATTTGGCTTGCATCCGAGTGACATGACAAGTCTCACCGGACAAGGGAAGTAATCAAACTTGAATCGTAATTCATGCAGAGTAAAAAAAACATTAAAATATTGCAAAGTGTGTTCTTCTCTCAAGCTCGATTGAGGTATAAATAGATACGGTATTGTGGTTTGGAATAAAAGCAAATATGCATTTGTGCTGACTGAAGATTAATTAGCTTGTATTTGCAATTTTCTAAAATCAAAATGGCTGTTCGTACACCGTTCATTCGTACTCGGTTACCGTACACCGTTCATTCGTACTCGGTTACGAGTCGGTATATTAAAACTATATTAATTTATAAGTGTGCATAACATTGTTACAGAACAGGTGAGAAATGTTTATAGAAGAAAATAACATTGACTACTATGTAGAATACCGTTTCATGATCAAGTAATAAGCTGGGGTCAACTTTTTTAAGAAATTGAAAATCAAGCCTTTTCCGACTGCAATTTTTCATCATTTACAAGTCCATTAATTTCAAAATTTGTGGTGTAACAAAGTTAAACTATACATTTTTGCAAATGGTTTGATGAGATCTACCAGAAAATGTATAGTTTTACATGTATTATAGCTGTTAATAAAATCATTGAATGTTGCTAGTTGGAAGGTCATAGATGATAAGAGTATGTTATTAGATTCTAGATGGTTCATGATATTGCTTGATATTATATGTTCTAATAGACAACATACCATAGGTCGTATAATTTATATTTATACCTTTCCGACAAGCAGACTCGTGTACGCACTGCTGAGATCTGCATCAGCCATTTTGTTTTTCATGGTGAATAGTCGCTAGGCGACCTGTGTAAATACTGAGTGCAGTTCGTTGTAGTTTGCAGACCGACTCGGGTGAATTAATTAATATGTACAGTTTGAATACGCTACGGAAACGTAAATTTGAGGTTAATATTCATGTTTATGTGTTTAGTTCATGTTTTATTGCTCTCATTGGGTGTTTCAAGCGAGTTTTAGTCACGCGCACCTGTCCCACACATAAATCTGTGGCCATCGAGATTTGTGTGGAGCGTTCTTCCACAGCTTTTACTGTGGGATTCACCGCCAACTTGTGGAATCCACCAACACACCTGTGGCCACACATAGTTGTGTGGGGAGATGGTCTGAGGGTATATAAGCACTGCAGTGGTTCATTCTAGACTCCGCAGCTTCTAAAATGTCCATAGCACATCTGTTTCGGAACTTTTGGCCATAATAAACTCTAAGGTGTGCTATTTGGTTAACAAATTATTTAATAAGTAGTGATTTTTGGGAAATGGTTGTGAAACTTGATAGTAACATTTTTGGTTGTTTATTAGATAAATTATTTATGAAATAAATAACTGTTTGTCTATTGTTAAATGCCAAGTTCTAGGTACTGACAGCTTGTACAGTGCATATGATGTTGAACTACTGTGCGAATATTTGACCACAGCATTTTCTGTTCACTATTACGATATTACTAAATAAACATTATAATTATTAGAAACAGTCTAATATTCTTAGTCCCCCCCCCCCAATAAAACATTGCGGAGTCACTCCCCAACAAGGAGACCAGCGTCGGAGAGTGTACTGTTGTCGCGGGGCTAACGTCACACGGGCGTATCAGGGACAACAGCCGTTTACCTCCCAAAATCTCTGTCGTCGTCGACTGTACTTACGACCACGTACAACGCAGTCACGTACGTGCCACAGATCGGCCCATCCAACGGCGCGTAACATTTTTGTACTGATATTGTATTGATTTAGATTCTGCGGATTGCTGTCTTTAAGCTGATTTCATACAAGATGCCCATATATAATAAGTTGTTATATAGATTTATTATCATTAATTGTCTCATTCCTCTTTTCTACTCTACTAGCCATTTACATATATCATCATATTCCATAGCAAATTATATATAGTTTCTCTACTAGACACTTCCATATATCATCATATTCCATAACATATTATATATAGTTTCTCTACTAGACAATTTCATATATCATCATATTCCATAACATATTATATATAGTTTCTCTACTAGACAATTCCATATATCATCATATTCCATAACATATTATATATAGTTTCTCTACTAGACAATTCCATATATCATCATATTCCATAACATATTATATATAGTTTTTCTACTAGACACTTCCATATATCATCATATTCCATAACATATTATATATAGTTTGTCTACTAGACACTTCCATATATCATCATATTCCATAACATATTATATATAGTTTCTCTACTAGACAATTCCATATATCATCATATTCCATAACATATTATATATAGTTTCTCTACTAGACAATTCCATATATCATCATATTCCATAGCATATTATATATAGTTTCTCTACTAGACTCCATATATCATCATATTCCATAACATATTATATATAGTTTCTCTACTAGACAATTCCATATATCATCATATTCCATAACATATTATATATAGTTTCTCTACTAGACAATTCCATATATCATCATATTCCATAGCATATTATATATAGTTTCTCTACTAGACAATTCCATATATCATCATATTCCATAACATATTATATATAGTTTCTCTACTAGACAATTCCATATATCATCATATTCCATAGCATATTATATATAGTTTCTCTACTAGACAATTCCATATATCATCATATTCCATAGCATATTATATATAGTTTCTCTACTAGACAATTCCATATATCATCATATTCCATAACATATTATATATAGTTTCTCTACTAGACAATTCCATATATCATCATATTCCATAGCATATTATATATAGTTTCTCTACTAGACAATTCCATATATCACATATTCCATAGCATATTATATATAGTTTCTCTACTAGACAATTCCATATATCATCATATTCCATAACATATTATATATAGTTTCTCTACTAGACAATTCCATATATCATCATATTCCATAGCATATTATATATAGTTTCTCTACTAGACAATTCCATATATCATATTCCATAGCATATTATATATAGTTTCTCTACTAGACAATTCCATATATCATCATATTGCATAACATATTATATATAGTTTCTCTACTAGACAATTCCATATATCATCATATTCCATAACATATTATATATAGTTTCTCTACTAGACAATTCCATATATCATCATATTCCAAAACATATTATATATAGTTTCTCTACTAGACAATTCCATATATCATCATATGCCATAGCATATTATATATAGTTTCTCTACTAGACACTTCCATATATCATCATATTCCATAACATATTATATATAGTTTCTCTACTAGACACTTCCATATATTACTATATTCCAAAACATATTATATATAGTTTTCTACTTTTTCAGCTTTAACATTATTATATAATTCCAATGTGCAGTTCTTAATTATAGTTCTATCTTTTGATGCATTTCATTTGAATATATGTTGAGTTAGATTAACTTTTGTTAATTGAGTTAAACAGAGTCTTTATTATCATTATTATTATTATTATTATTAAATATTTGCTTCAAAATCGAGATTCATACAGTCTATCCGCTCTGTCAAATTCCGTGGGACCGAGCAAAATACTTCGACATAACCGAAGTTTGACTTAACGAAATTCTATATAAACGGAGCCAGTTATATGTAAAATAGTGTCTGAAACGGGACTTTGATCCGACTTCGAGATAACCGGATAATTCGACATAACCGACTTTGACATAGCGGATGTTGACTGTATATCATAATACAATACGTATATTAACTAAGCTAGTTATGAGTTGTGCTTACTTCTTAGAGCCCAGTTTTCATTCTGCACAACCCCTTCCAGTAAGAGTTTGGTATGATTAAGACACACCTCGCCCACTTCATAAGGACTTATCGCTCCCAGTCCGGATTGCAGCAGTTCCTCAGCACGGCTTTTAGCGTTCTCCTTGCTGTGTAGCTGTTGCAGTAACTGTCCCGTGAGCTGTATATCACAAGTCAAGTCGGGGGATAGTTCCTGCATATCCTCGTACTTGAGCTGTGCTTGTCGAATCTCTGCCACGAAGTCGCCATACCGTACCTGTGTTTCACACGAGCATACACACACAAGAACTATCAACAACTGTGACGTTAATTTCATCATTTCGTCATTTTCATGTTAATGCGAATAGTTTTTAGGTGTTATATTATATATTTATAAATTGAAATCGGATTTCCTCACATCCGTTTTGTTTCAGTATCGTGAATAGATGTTTCAATCTCTATAGTTATAATAGTCTGATTTTGCGAATATCAAATCTAAATATTTATATGAATATAAACCTGAATTCTGAAATTAAGAATATGACAAAGTGCTTACAAATTGGTGTTCTAATTTTCTAATGTATATCACACACAGATTAATTTATTTATCAGAAAACAGTCATATACAGTCAAACCTGTGCTAGTGGTCACCTCCATTAAGCAGCCAACCTGTATTAAGCAGCCAGTTTCTAAATTCCCAATATACTGTTTTAGTGTACATTTCACCTCTATTACGCAGCCACCTGTGCTAAGCAGCCACTTCCTGTGATTCCCTTGGATGGCTGCTTAAGACAGGTTTCACTGTATATATATACTTATATATGTATAGTGTAGTGTTATTACCCAGCATATCATGGTGAAAACATTGTACACATAACGAAATAGTTGACCACGTGTGGATCCAGGGGTACATCTGTGCACCCCCCCCCCCCCAATCTGCGACACCACCTTGGAGCGGTTATTATATTAACATTTCGCTCGCTCGTTAACTACAATATAAAAACAACATTTTGCATTTGTACGGTATACGGTTTATTAAAATATATCCCGGGAATATATATCATAGCGAACTATGTGTTGCCTTCGATCATGACCTAAGGGATATCAAATATAATACATATGTTTAAACTGTATTTATTTTACAACAATTGCCAAGCAAGTTCTAACAACTTATATCAATCACTCTCGTTGGTGCGGATGAAGCGTATATGTGGTCATTCGTGTGGGAGGAAACCGGAGTACCCGGAGAAAACCCACCTGTCCGATCTGGCGAACACCGCACCACCTCACATACTTCCCGGTCCTAGGATCGAACCCGGGTTGCATTTGTGAGAAGTGAGCACGCTAACCACTGCGCTAATCGGACAGCCATACATATGTTTCGCTGTTATTTCTCACAAACATAACACCCTGATATATGCAACAGAATACACCTAACGCATTGTACACCAACACTTTCTCTGTGGGTACAAGCCCCCAGACCCCCCCCCCACAGGGATTCGGCACGTTTGGGGGTACTAGTATATATATTTAGGGATTCGGCACGTTTGGGGGTACTAGTATATATATTTAAATATATATACACTAGTACCCCCAAACGTGCCGAATCCCTGTGGACCCCCCTAGCCAAATCACGGCCCACCCTAAAGCCAATTCCTAGACCCGTCCCATGTTGATGAGTGTACCCGATAACAGGCTGTACATGTTTTATATAATGTATATTTCTCACAAACAAAACATCCTGATATATGCAACAGAATGCACCTAACGCATTGTACACCAACACATTTACTGTGCGTGCATGCCCCCAGACACCCCTAAAACCAATTCCTAGACCCGTCCCATGTTGATGAGTGTACCCGATAACAGGCTGTACATGTTTTATATAATGTACTATGATATAAAGAGAGATAACCGAGTACAATGACGTCATTATATGTTGCACAGTATTCCACTTTCTATGTTTATTTTATTGCATAGATTACTTCAGTTTGATATAATAGTATATATGTGTGAAAGAAGAAAGAAAACGGGTTGATCCACAGGTTTTAGCAATATCAGATTACGATGCCTCCCATGTATGTGATTGGATATCCCAAATGTGTGATTTGATATCCCATATATGGGATTGGATATCCCACATATGTGATTAGATATCCCAAATATGTGATTGGATATCCCAAATGTGTGATTGGATATCCCAAATGTGTGATTGGATATCCCAAATATGGGATTGGATATCCCAAATGTGTGATTGGATATCCCAAATATGTGATTGGATATCCCATATATGGGATTGGATATCCCACATATGTGATTAGATATCCCAAATATGTGATTGGATATCCCAAATGTGTGATTGGATATCCCAAATGTGTGATTGGATATCCCAAATATGGGATTGGATATCCCAAATGTGTGATTGGATATCCTAATTATGTGATTGAATATCCCAAATATGTGATCAGTGGTATTAAATTAACACATATGTATAAAGCTAAATGGCAAAGAAATACTACACAATTGCTTTCATGTTGTAAATATTGACGGTAAGTTAACATGCACTATATTGGCGAGGTTTAGATTTGGCGGAATCGTTACTGACTGCCAATATAGCCAAACTAAAACCTCCGCCAATATATCTACTTATACAGTAGTAGAACTAATGTAAGAACCTGTTTCGCAATCGAGCTAAGATAAAATTGTGCAGAGACAAAACATCGTCCATATCTTTCATTCATATTATCTATTGTGAAATATTTTGATGTAATATGAACATGGGTTATAGACTAGCGTATCAATTCCACTATTTTGAAAGACGGATCTGTAGTCCAGTGGTAACACGCTGGACTGGTAATCCAGGTATCGCAGGTTCGATCCCCTGTCTGACCCTAATAAAATTAACAGTCTTTCAGATGGGACTTTAAACCGAGGTTTCGTGTCGGTGCTTTACACCGTGTACGTAAAAGAACCAGAGGAGACTCTGGAATGGGTCTCTCTCTGTATCATTGCACTATCCACCAACAATCTAAAATGACTAATCTCTTCAGGTGGCGTCGCTCATATGGGCAACCGGTAGCGACGATAAATAAACGTAAAACACACACGACTGTTTTGTGTTGTTTAAAGTCGCACCAGCAGCTTAGGTGATATGGCGACTCTCCAGCTATTATCGATGGCGGAAGATCACGGGTGCCCATCATAGTAGTATTTCACGCACGGATAGACAGGGACGGCCACCCGGGAAGAACCACCGGCCTCCAGTTGATTAGCTTGCTCACATGAAAGAAATCGGCACCTCCCTTGTGATTCGAATATACTGGGGTGAGAGGCAATTGATTTGACGTAAATGGCCACACGGTCCCGGGGGTCGGCACACTGACAAATTGACACTCTTACAAATATGAATCATAACAACTTCAACACCTTTCATTCACTGTATACATTGTGAACCACAGGGATTCGGCACGTTTGGTGGTACTAGTATATATATTTAAGTACAGGGATTCTACTCTGTGGGATGTCAGATTTCGCATCGATCAGTAAAATGGCCCTATCTGAAACAATTTTGTACAAAGCTGTCCAAATATAACGCCTATCCCGAGTATTTATATTGTTCTTCAAATAAAACACAACTTTAAGCTGCATGCATGTATACTTTGCAAACAATTGCCACAGACATTGGCCATAGCAGGTCACATTTCCATACTAGGACACGGGTGCTGTCAGCAACAACAAAAAATCTTCGACGGGAGAGTTTTGACTGTGAATAACATTATCAATATAATGTGTTTCCACTAACGTGTAGGTTTATTCGGTAAAAATGTACGTCAAAAAGAGATTTCGTAGCATTTTCAATTTGTTTTGAACATTTCTAAAGCGGCGCAATTCGCGTTGAAACGAGCGTTGACACGAGCGTTCTGATTGGATTATTAGAATGTAACAAGATGTTTTTTTATATATGAAGAATAATCATAATCCAATCAGAACGCTCGTTTTAATTTCCATTTTGTTTTTGTGTACGCTGAGACTGATGTGATCGATGGTACCTCATACTGGTTCAACATAGTCTGTGTATTGTTGAAGAAGCTAGACACCTGCCCCTCATCGCTGTAGGTTCGAATCCCATTGAGAATGTGGAATTCTGTCATGTGACGAAGCTATCCAGCTGACTTTGGGAAGAGTGGTGGTTCTACCCGCGTGCCCTTCAAGGTTTAGCTGAAATACGCTGAAATACTACTAGGATGTGCTCCCATGGTCTTCCTTCACCAATAATATTGGATAGTTGCCACATACCCTAAGTTGTTGATGCGACAACCACGGACACAACATGAATTCATCCAATAGAAACGAAGTCAATTTTCATCACTTTAATACTTGCACATATGAGGACATTGGCACCAATAGCTGGGGTATATATAGTGACGATGGTGCTCCATGCACAGACGGATCTGTAGTCCAGTGATAACACGCTGGACTGGTAATCCAGGGATCGCATGTTCGATCCCACGTCTGCCCCTAATAAAATTTCAGATGGTACTTTAAACCGAGGTCTCGTGTCCGTGCTTTACACCGTGTACGTAAAAGAACCAGAGGAGACCATGGAATGGGTCTCTGTCTGTATCATTGCACTATCCTCCAATAATCTAAAATGACTAATCTCTTCAGGAGGCGTCGCTCGTATGGGCAACCGGTAGCGATGATAAATAAACGTAAAACACCATGGTCGATGTTCTGTGGTCGTCGACTTCAAATAACTTGCCTACCACCTCTGTATGTTCGAATCCCGATCAAGGTGTCAACGTATGTCATGTGAGAAAGCTATTCAGTTTGCATGCAGAAAATCGGTGGTTCTACCTGTGTGCGCTGTCCGTGCCTGAAATACTGCTCGTTCTCGAGACCTCATTCCTGATGGAATACATTGCCATGAGGGAGATAGAAGAGGCAATGTTGGCTTTAAGTGCCTTGCCTAACCTTCGTAACAGCTACAGCTAGGCTCGAACTTCGGGTCTTTCGCACCTGAAGCGAACGCGCTACCATTGCGATATCACGACTTTCTCCGTTGATATGTCATATTATTTAGATACCATATAACTACTCGAATAATGATATGCCTGAGGTCGCTTTGAGGCTTTGTCTTGTTCATATATTATTGTGACCTATTGACCTGGAGTATCGGGAGTATCTGGAGATTAGATAGCACCTTATCTATGACATTGACGTGGAAATATACATATCATATGTTCCGATGTAAAATTCAATTACAGACGGATATGTAGTCCAGTGGTAACACGTTGAACTGGTAATCCAGGGATCGCAGGTCTGACCCTAATATAAATTTCAGATGGGACGTTAAACCGAGGTCTCGTGTCGGTGCTTTACACCGTGCATGTAAAAGAACCAGAGGAGACTCTGGAATGGGTCTCTCTCTCTGTATCATTGCACTATCCTCCAAAAATCTAAAATGAATAATATCTTCAGGAGGCGTCGCTCATATGGGCAACCGGTAGCGACGATAAATAAACGTAAAACACCGAAATTTAATTTATTTATGATATATGTATATTACTACATTGTTTAACAATTCTAAACTGTTCAAGTACAACACTAAGTGTATGCACGCAATTGTAGTGCTATTGTTTTACACAGGTTTGGCAAAGACTAAAGTAAATACGTTATAGAAGCCATTACAAACGTCGTAGCTTTTCACAAACTTCTCCAAGGTGCCCGCTGCTTTCATCTCCTTAATCTTCTTATGTATATCTACCAATTCGGCCTCCGTTACTGTCCCCCAATACGAGTTACTATCCCGCCACTCCTTATTCAACGGTCCTTCCGGATCCTGAAGAATTGGGTAAGTGGATTCTGGGATATTTACGTTGACATCCATGAAGGAGGAGCTTAGCAAACCGGATTTCCGGCAAATCTCGTGCCACATCTGATCTTTAGGATAGTGCTTTAAATGACGTTTTGCAATTTCTTTGTTGAGGTGAATATACCAGATGTTCTCGTAGCACCTCGCTGGTGAGCCCGAGTTGATGATGACGACTCCACCTGGCTTCACAACCCTCCTGGCTTCTGTTAGAGCCTTTGTGATAACTGGGAAATTTTTGCCATCCGGATTTTTTTCTAAATGATGAAGAACCTGTGGAGTAATAAAACAATCCATGGAAAGAGTTTCATTTAAATATTGTACTGTACGTGCTTTCGAGGTTTAACTAGGTTTGAAACACGGGTAAGTTCCAGTACTGTTTCACGCAAAATGAAATTAATTGTCGGAGAGACATCTAGAACACTTTTACAGCTAAGTGTGACCTTGACCTTTGGGCATTTAGGCTTGGTTTTACTCCCGTCTCATTGTGATGAACATATTTAGAAACTCTATCACCGGGCATAGGAACAGAACAACATTTTATTATCAGATTTGTACATAATCATATCATAATCATAGGACAACCCATTTTGAAATATTTGACCACTAAGCGAGACCGTGACATTTGAGCAATGGACTGGATTTTGCGCGTGACAATTTCTCCTATTATAGTAAGATTATATACGAAGTTATTTTTTTTAAAAACCATGGTATGAGACCCAGCAAAGGCAAGGACAAAAATGACTGATGGTAAACCTATTGTATCAACATTGAGTTTTATAACGTTTAATTTAACGTCGCTACCTGTTGTCCATATGGTTTTAATTTAAAACTTTTAAACTTTATTTCTTTTACAACGATTGCGAAGAAAGTTTGAATACTTTATATTAATCACTCTCGTTGGCACGGATGAAAAGGTAAATGTGATCATTCGTGTAGGAGGAAACCGGAGTACCCGGAGAAAACCCATCTGTCCGATCTGGCGACCATCGTACCATCTCACATACTGCCCGGTCAGAGGATCGAACCCAGGTTGCATTAGTGAGAAGCGAGCGCACTAACCACTGCGCCAATCGGACAGCCATAAATATGGACGACGAGCAGTTTACAACAACACCTTTCCTGGGCAGGCTCCAGAGGTTAACCAGTACTCTGTGCATCAACCTCCGTAAGAAACTGCCAACTTTTTGCATATAAAGAGACACGGTCTGAGCGGGGTTCGATACCGTAGCCATCAGTGTTAATAGGCTACAAGTGGTTCTTTTTTTAATTGTTTATAGCCGATGTAATTGTTGCAATAATGTAATTGCATAATGCGAGAGGAATGTATCATACATGGCAGGCTGCCAAATTGCGATTGCTAATGAGAGACATCGGTGAGTTACTGCCCCTGAGTACTCCCTAAAAGTAGATAGGTCCTATTAAGTGTTTTCCTCTGTTTTTATCGTTGTTTCCTTTGCACAACATGCTTTATACCACTATTACTTCTTATGATTATTAAATTACTATATCTCAACAGATCTCCCACAGTATATGCAATGGGTATATACTTATTTGTAAAATAATGTGATCATTTAATTAACACGTTTTTGATAAAATGACAGATATCATACCGCAACATCTGGTTAGGACACAACAGTAACAACAAAGGATTCTAACTAAAAAGACCTATTCACATATTGGAATAAATCAGACTGTATCTGCCAAGGGAGGTAATAGAAAATTACAGATGTCACTCATAGACATTTCAATACGTAATGAAAGTTACTTCCCCTGACTACTCAGGAGGATATGTCTTTTTATTGGTTTCCTCTGTTTTCATCGTGGCTTCCTTTGCACAAAATGCAAGCGTTTCGCATCATATAATTATTGGATTATTACATTTCAATAGATATCCTACTGTATATCCAATGGATACGTTACTGCAGAAATATGTTATCAATAAATTAAAATCACATCTATTATACCACAACATCCAGGCCCGTCGCTGGGCATACGCAACTACGCACGTGCGTATCATTGGTCTGAGAAAATGAAAAAAAATTAAAACTCCAAAAATCACATATATTATACCACAACATCTGATTAAAGAACAACAATAAAAACAAAGGGTTCCAACTAGTAGGACAAATATACGTTTCGGGATAAATCGAACTTTATCTATAATCTGCCAATGGAGGTCATAGAAAAACAAGCGTGATACTTACGAGGTTGTACATTACAGCGTCGAAGCTTGCATCTGGAAACGGAAGTGTAGGCATTGTCGCCATTAACTGCTTCTTTGATTTTTCCCGCGTTTATTGCATCAGCAAGCTTGACCTTGGCCTTCTCCAACATTCCTGATGACGCGTCAAGTAGAGTCACGTGACCGATGCCATATTCAATAAGCGCCTTGGCGTAGTTTCCGGTTCCGCATCCAGCGTCCAAGACATGTATTTCCTATAATATTATAATCATTAAAAGTCAGAATGAATAAGAATATGAGAGAATATATTTAATTAAAAGATGGTGGATAGTTGTGCTAAATTGCTGGGCTTTCACAGCTATAATGGGAGCCTGTTGTTCTACCCGGTTACCCCTGATTGGCTGGAATCCTGAAATACTCGGAGGGTCACCCTGGGGTCTTCCTCCACCTATAGTAGTTGGATAGTCCCATATGACCTAAGCTGTCGGTGCTACATTAAGCCCACACACAAATAAACAAACAATGTTATGTTATATTTCGGGTTTTAAGCCTGCATCAGCACCATTTTGGGCTATATCGCCGGCGGGCAGTTTACCTAACAACACCTTTCCTGGGCAGGCTCCAGTGGTACAAACAAACAAACAAACAAACAAACAAACAAACAAACAAACAAACATACAAACAAATGAAAACTTGCCTGTATTGGTTTCCGACAATGAAACGGCAACATAGCAGCAATGACGTCGACACCCATAGGGAACCTTTGGTTGTCATAGTTACTGGAGGCGCTGTTGTAATTTACGATGTTGCTCATTTTGAGTTTGCACTGTAAAAAACAGCAATACTTATAAACGTAAAAAGCTGTCAATGCTAATAATGCTGCCAATACTTATAAACGTAAAAAGCTGTCAATGCTAATAATGCTGCCAATACTTATAAACGTAAAAAGCTGCCAATGCTAATAATGCTGCCAATACTTATAAACGTAAAAAGCTGTCAATGCTAATAATGCTAATAATGCTGCCAATACTTATAAACGTAAAAAGCTGCCAATGCTAATAATGCTGCCAATACTTATAAACGTAAAAAGCTGCCAATGCTAATAATGCTGCCAATACTTATAAACGTAAAAAGCTGTCAATGCTAATAATGCTGCCAATGCTAATAATGCTGCCAATACTTATAAACGTAAAAAGCTGCCAATGCTAATAATGCTGCCAATACTTATAAACGTAAAAAGCTGTCAATGCTAATAATGCTGTCAATGCTAATAATGCTGCCAATGCTAATAATGCTGCCAATGTTCCTTCGGTGAAATATAAGTCAAGCATATGCTGACACAAGCACACATCTTAGTATGAAATACTTTATACACATTTATTTTAGCTCGATTGCGAAACAAGTTCTTACAGTTCTTTGGGCTGTCCGATTAGCGCAGTGGTTAGCACGCGCGCTTCTCAAAATGCGATCAGTTCGATCCTCGGACCGAGAAGTATGTGAGATGGTACGGTGGTCGCCAGATCGGACAGGTGGGTTTTCTCCGGGTACTCTGGTTTACTCCCACACGAATGACCACATATACGCTTTTTCATTCGAGCCAACGAGAGTGATTAATATAAGTTGTTAAAACTTGCTTCGCAATCGTTGTATAATAAATAAAGTTTTTAAAAACAATTCTTACAACTTATATTAATCACTCCCGAGACCTCATTCCTGATGGAATCCATCGCCACGAGGGAGAGAGAAGAGGTGGAATTTAAATGCCTTGCATAAGGGCACACCCATCGCCACGAGGGAGAGAGAAGAGGTGGAATTTAAATGCCTTGCATAAGGGCACACTCCATCGCACGAGGGAGAGAGAGAGGTGGAATTTAAATGCCTTGCATAGGGCACACTCCATCGCCACGAGGGAAGAGAGAAGAGGTGGAATTAAATGCCTTGCATAAGGGACACTCCATCGCCACGAGGGAGAGAAGAGTGGGAATTTAATGCCTTGCATAAGGGCACACTCCACGCCACGAGGGAGAGAGAAGAGGTGGATTTAAATGCCTTGCATAAGGGCACACTCCTCGCCACGAGGGAGAGAGAAGAGGTGGAATTTAAATGCCTTGCATAAGGGCACACTCCATCGCCACGAGGGAGAGAGAAGAGGTGGAATTTAAATGCCTTGCATAAGGGCACACTCCATCGCCACGAGGGAGAGAGAAGAGGTGGAATTTAAATGCCTTGCATAAGGGCACACTCCATCGCCACGAGGGAGAGAGAAGAGGTGGAATTTAAATGCCTTGCATAAGGGCACACTCCATCGCCACGAGGGAGAGAGAAGAGGTGGAATTTAAATGCCTTGCATAAGGGCACACTCCATCGCCACGAGGGAGAGAGAAGAGGTGGAATTTAAATGCCTTGCATAAGGGCACACTCCATCGCCACGAGGGAGAGAGAAGAGGTGGAATTTAAATGCCTTGCATAAGGGCACACTCGTAACGGTTCCAGCCGGAATCGAACTCCACGCCTTTCGCACCTGAAGCGAACGCGCTACCACTGCGCTATCACGTCTTCCACATATGCTAATATGAAATATGCACTACCTATCTACTGGGAAAGCCAAACAAGAGTAGTAAGTCAAAATCAATTACTGAAATAGACATTATATAGCGAATATGACTACTTCTCCATCATAAACTTGAAACTTGTTTATTTGCTTAAACGCCTATTTCTACATATAAATACATATTAAATGGCGTTGTACAATAATGAATTAAAAGATAATAAAAACAGTACATCAATCCAGACACAAACATTAAATAACCAGTCATCAATGACGAAATCACATTAGAATATTCAGAACAATGCGTAGAAGTCTCTGAAGAAGTGAGTTTTCTTGAATAGGTTAGATGACTCACTTTGTCTAAGGCTCAAAGGCAGTTCATTCTAAAGCTTGGGTCCAACAGTACTAAAACTTTTCTTTTTTTTATACTAAAACTTCTGTCACTGAAGATCTTTTTCTTATTATAAGGAACAACGTAGCATCACAATGCATCCTACATCATAGGAAGAATAATAGAATATGTTTTTGTAAAGTATTTGTTCACTCACTTGTAGCTATACTGAATACAAAGCCGCGGATGTCCAGAACCACAAGTTATTCTAAACTGCACGCGTGCTCCACTCGGTTGGTGAATGGCGCAATCGAGCTATGCAGCTGCATATAGCTAGTGCATTATCGGCGTGCCCTTGGTAGAGGTCATACGAACTGTTATTCGTAAGTCATAAGGCGTCGTCCTCTGTTGACATTATGTAACATTTGTGTAACGTGGCTTGTCAGTTGTCACCCACTTAAACTTTTGGGCCACTATTGGATCAGATGCTCCATATAATGCGCTCTTGAATTCCTTATCTAGTAAAATGTCAACTTGCGCGTTAATATCACCATGCATAACTTTCCGAACGATCTGTGTGTGTTGTTCTTTCTTCGCAGTCCATTGTGTGTGTGTTTTACGTTTATTTATCGTCGCTACCGGTTGCCCATATGAGCGACGCCTCCTGAAGAGATTAGTCATTTTACATTGTTGGAGGATAGTGCAATGATACAGACAGAGACACATTCCAGAGTCTCCTCTGGTTCTTTAACGTGTACGGTGTAAAGCACCGACACGAGACCTCGGTTTAATGTCCCATCTGAAAGACTGTTAATTTTATTAGAGTCAGACGGGGGATCGAACCTGCGATCCCTGGATTACCAGTCCAGCGTGTTACCACTGGACTACAGACCCGTCTTTGCGCTTACATTCGTTTCATATCCATTTAATATGAGGGGCCTCCTTTGATGTCTTACTTGTCAATTTGTACTACTAATAATAGTAACTATTATGAGAATTCATTTAAACTAAGTACAGGATATAGTAAATTTATTGTCATTGGATAAATGACAAATTAAAAAAAGCGCTCACTAATGTATACACATTTTTAGATCGATTGCGAAACAAGTTCTTATAGCTTATATCAATCACTATCGAGACCTCATTCTTGATGGATTCCATCGCCATGAGGGCGAGAGAAGAGACAACGTGGAATTTAAATGCCTTGCCTAAGGGCACACTCGTAACGGCTCCAGCGGGGCTCGAAATCCGGGCCTTTCGCGAACGCGCTATCACGACTTTCACACTATTGACGCTGTGCAAGTCATTTACGGTCATGAACAAACTATACGGACTGAGATCAAACGCCGTAACTAAGCACTGATAA
Source organism: Archivesica marissinica (assembly GCA_014843695.1). Taxonomy (NCBI): domain Eukaryota; kingdom Metazoa; phylum Mollusca; class Bivalvia; order Venerida; family Vesicomyidae; genus Archivesica; species Archivesica marissinica. The sequence continues at coordinate 7,574,443 of CM026400.1, forward strand.
ACTGATACCCCATTAAGGGAGTGAAAGATTAGCATTTAGTTAGATAGTAATCCTCCGAATAACACATGTCAAAGATATACAATCCGAGTTTATCATTAAAGTATTATCTCCGTGGCCTAGTGGTTAAGGCGCCCATCTACGGAGCGGGGAGCTCAAAGGTTCGAAACTCGTCAGGGGGTCGTTCTGATATGGCCGGTTGCTTGCCAAATTTGCGGGAGATCTCACTTTCCTTGCTTGCTATATTTGTGGCCAGATCTCACTTTCCTTGCTTGCTATATTTGTGGCCAGATCTCACTTTCCTTGCTTGCTATATTTGTGGCAAGATCTCACTTTCCTTGTTTGCTATATTTGCGGGAGATCTCACTTTCCTTGCTTGCTATATTTGCGGGAGATCGCAATTTCCTTGCTTGCTATATTTGTGGCCAGATCTCACTTTCCTTGCTTGCTATATTTGTGGCCAGATCTCACTTTCCTTGCTTGCTATATATGTGGGAGATCTCACTTTCCTTGCTTGCTATATTTGTGGCCAGATCTCACTTTCCTTGCTTGCTATATTTGCGGGAGTTCTCACTTTCCTTGCTTGCTATATTTGCGGGAGTTCTCACTTTCCTTGCTTGCTATATTTGCGGGAGATCTCACTTTCCTTGCTTGCTATATTTGCGGGAGATCCCAATTGAACATGAGACGTAGGATTTAAATAGGTCCTTTTAGTTAGAATTCTTTGTTTTTACTGTTGTTCCCTAACCAGATGTTGCATTGTGATAAATGTGATTTTATCCAAATCGTGTTAATTAACTGATAACATTCTTTTACAGATAACTACCCATTGTATATACTGTATGAGATATGTCGAGATATAGTAATTTAATACTCATAAGAAACGATAGTGGAATAAAAGTGCTAGCATGTTGTGCAAACAAACCAACGATAAAAACAGAGGTAAACACGTAATAGGACCTATCTACTTTTAGGGAGTATTCAGGGGCAGTAACTCAATGATGTCTCTCATTAACTCAAGCATTATATTACAAATAACTACCCATGTATGAGATCTGCCGAGATATAGTAATTTAATAATAACAAGAAGCGATAGTAGAATAAAAAGGTCAACATGTTGCGCAAAGGAAACAACGATAAAAACAGAGGAAAACACTTAATAGGACCTATCTACTTTTAGGGAGTATTCAGGGGAAGTAACTGACCGATGTCTCATTAAATCAAGTGTATTACGTCTTCGATACATTTGATTGGGTGTTATCATTTTCATCGTAGTTCGGCATATTTAATCGATGGAGACGATCGTTTACCATTCAAAAACAACAAATCCATCTTTCTAACTGTCCAGGCTTACATTGCAGCTACAAAGAGGTTTGATGCATGATCCGACTACCTGGTTGGTATTCCAGGTCCATCCTTCCTTTCCTGTGTGTCACAGCAACCCATTTCATTTCATCCCATATACTAATTGTCCATACCTGCCAATTCAGTTCACCACCAATTAGTGCACGCATGATGACAAAACTTGTTACAAATTGCCCCACTAACCACAAGTACGCATGCAAGCACCCATGACCAATCGGGGCTAAAGAACTTAAGACGATGCCCGTCATGTCTCACTAACCGCTCTCAATGCTAACAACTGTATATTGTAACATTCTCATGGAAAGGAATTTACATAAGCTCTCAGCTTGTTTTCCAATCCATTTCAGATATCCTGTGTATTTATATACAGTATTTATGTCCTGCTCGTTCTCTGGCATAGGATGTGATAGGCTCAGTGGAACTCTGATGGGAGAATGAAAAAATAAAACCTGAATGGTTGGAAAAGGACATTTTAATTAACATTTCAGAAAACAATAAATATTTACAACAGTAGTTCTACAATGTAGTACGTACAGATTATACTAAAACGAACTACTGCTAATGATTTGCCCAAAGCTAATACAGATTGTTTCAGATAGCCATATATGGGCAAACCAAACACCGCCCCTTACATAATCACCCAGGGTGGGAACGTCCCGGCCTCTGTAAATAATGACTCTCGTACATAAAACATTTTATGCTTTTCATAAAATTATATATATATTGAATGAACCGAATACAATATGTTTAAACTAATCGAACGAGAGTGTGGATACTCCAAACAACAGAACAATTCAAAGTCGGTATTAATACAACAGATACTCTGACGTACACACATCTCAAGACGACTTCACTCACACGTGTACCAAGCTCGCCATAATAATAAGAAAACATGGAGAAGATTTCCAGTTTAATAAATCTCAAGTCGACTTCACTCACACGTGTACCAAGCTCGCCATAACAATAACAACACATAGAGAAGCTTTCCAGTTTAATAAATCTCAAGACGACTTCACTCACATGTGTACCAAGCTCGCCATTACAATAAGAAAACATGGAGAAGCTTTCCAGTTTAATAAATCTCAAGACGACTTCACTCACATGTGTACCAAGCTCGCCATTACAATAAGAAAACATGGAGAAGATTTCCAGTTTAATAAATCTCAAGACGACTTCACTCACATGTGTACCAAGCTTGCCATTACAATAAGAAAACATGGAGAAGCTTTCCAGTATAACCGTTGAAATAGATGTATAACCTCTTCTGATCTAAATGATATTGTTACCGATAGTGGGTCAAGCATAAATCTCTTTGTTGTTCATTATTGTTGACACACCTACTGTAGCATTTGTTCCGACTCCAATCGGATATTGACACAATTTCAACATGGGCGGGAAAATGGCTCATCACCTTCAATCCTGCTAAAGAATCTCTCCCCATCTCTCGGACAATGCTAAAACAAGTGCATCAAGCTCTTCGCATGTCTAATTCCATTATTCCGTCTGTTGATTTCCATAAACACCTAGATATACTGATCTATGACGACTGTACTTGGCACCATCAGATAAATCATATGAAAACCAAAGCATGGGCAAGAGTAAACATAATGAGACGTCTCAAATATGTACTGGACAGGAAATCGCTATGTGTCTTTTGTTCAGGCCTCCTATGGAGTATACTAATGTAATCTGGGACAACTGCACTCAACACGAAATAGGATGATTTGGGCCAAATTCAGAACGAGGCTGCTCTTATCGTTACCGGCTGTACAAAACGTGTCTCAATTTGTTAACTTTATCTTAGAGACGGATATGTAGTCCAGTGGTAACACGCTGGACTGGTAATCCAGGGATCGCAGGTTCGATCCCCCGTCTGACCCTAATAAAATTAACAGTCTTTCAGATGGGACGTCAAACCGAGGTATCGTGTCGGTGCTTTACACCGTGCACGTACAAGAACCAGAGGAGACTCTGGAATGGGTCTCTGTCTGTATCATGCACTATCCTCCAAAATCTAAAATGACTAATATCTTCAGGAGGCGGCGCTCATATGACGTAACCGGTAGCGACGATAAATAAACGTAAACACACAAACTTTATCTTGAATGTGGATGGGAAACGCACTCGACGCCACATACACAAATATATATTATTTTACAAGATGATAAATGGACTAGTGCCAGATTATGTATCCGCCCTCGTTCCAGTTGGTCAGGCAGCACATGGATCACTGAGGAACAGTACAAACCTCCTTAACATCCGTGGCAGAACTTCTCAATATGTAAATTATTTTCTTCCATCTGCCATTAACGATTGGAATGCTTTGCCACAGGAAACTAAGGATATTGATACACTTGCTTCTTTCAAATATTGCTTGAACTCTAATAAACCTAATCCTAATCTACTCATCTATCATGGTGTCCGCCGTGTCCAAGTCCTCCATACCCGTATTCGAAATGATTGCAGTGCTCTAAATTAACATTTATTTTCGAGAAATATTATTAACTCTCCACTCTGCAGATGCGAAGCTAATGAATCAGTCACCACTACTTATTCCAATGTCCTCATTATTCAGACACCAGAATAAACCCTTATCAACACCATAAGTCCGTTGGAGCCGTTACGATTGTGCCCTTAGGCAAGGCATTTAAATTCCACGTTGCCTCTTCTCTCTCCCTTGTGGCGATGGATTCCATCAGGAATGAGGTCTCGAGAGTGATTAATATAAGTTGTAAGAACTTGTTTCACAATCGAGCTAAAATAAATTTGTATAAACTAAGCCCGTTGACAGACATTTCTCTTACAGTTCATTTGTACAGTGATGATAATCGAAGTGAAGAGATAAACAAGGCGATATTTGATGCAGTTCACCAGTTTATTACAGCAACAAAGAGATTTGATAACGGATACTATAATGTGTGTATCTTCCTCTTCCATCTTCGTATACACGATTCCCACCTCGTTCTCTCTCTATCTCTCTCCTCACCCCCTCTCTCGCCTCACCATTTCCTACATTGACTGCACGTAATCTGACTGGTAAGCCAGTCTGATTGATTACTTCATCATCATCATCATCTCCATATTATTTTTATTTACACTTATATCATTACCGTTGAATAAAAATGTGTCACGTTCATAAATGTATATGCACTCTGAGTGGGTCTAATCTGAGTGGGTCACACATAATAGATAATAAAATCCATTTTCATAGTTAATCTATTTTTAAGGGTTTGATGGGTCAGTAGGGTGTCCTACAATACATAAAATATACACATCAACCCAAAGCAAAGCAAATACAAACACGTGCAGGATATTATCTAAAAGCAAGCAAATAATAATTGCAATTCAATAAAAAAGACTGCAGAATAACAAGCCTAGCTGATGATACTTATATTTAATTTAAATGACCAAATGAGAAGAGGGAATTTTAACTAATCATTCAAATTAAATGGGACATGGGACAACATGGGACAACCTGGGATGTTACCTGTGGCACTGTATAATAAATCCTATAAATAGATCTTTTGATCTAATATAACTGAACAGAGGAAAACATGAACTTGTCCTTAGATGCTATATCCATGAAGTTTGGGGATTGAAAAAATGCCCCCCCCCAAAGGTGAGATGTTAATATATTAGCCAACCAGCGAGCTTACTAATTTCTTTCATACAATCTCTCATACTATAGGTGGTGTTATTGATTGATACAGATCGAACACCACTAATTTATCATCTGTGACATAGACATATGATACGATAATTGTTTATTACAGTGACTTGTGTTTTCCAACATATTTACAACACACATTCAGTATAATGTGAATGTTAACATCCGGCCCCACGGGCCTATAAGTCACCTTATGTTAACAGTTTTAAATAGCGTGAATATATTATATAATGTTATGTACATACACGTAAAAGCATATAGTTAATTATTCCTCTTTCTGCCAAGTAAAACCTTTTCTAGTCCCATCATCGGAGACTCGAACGCCAGAGATATAACAAACGATGCGGCGTACGTGATACATAGATGTCCCAGGAATAAGTATATCTGAAAGAGTGAATATGTACATGTACACCGGTCTGCGCAAACAAAAGTGGCTTTTTTATTACCTCCCTTGGCAGATTATTACCTCCCTTTCTGTTGGAATCCTCTGGTTCTTTTGCGTGCACAGTGTAAAGCACCGACACGAGACCTCGGTTTAAAATCGTATCTGAACGACTATTAATTTTATTACGATCAGACGGTATATAGTTCGCGGACGGTCCCATGACCTATATACATTACAACTGAGACTTTATTTAACGAGAGAACTCATTTAACAAGAGTAATCTACCATGAGGCCCTCAACATATAATTATACAAATCAAATGCAATGAAAAGATACGACATGATCGGCTACGTGATACTGATAACACGACCGCAAAAAAGAAATTAACTGATATATTATTTATTATTCTTAGACAGAGGCTCGCGATCCGGCCCCAATATTTGGCGACGGGCCCCAATATTTGGGCGACATGGCCCCATTATTTTGCCGAGGCGGTCCCCTTGACAAGATGGCTCGAGGTTGTGCGGAGATTAATCCTTACACTTGATTTGTGCCACACAAATGTATTTCGCCGTCCGACACCCGCCCACCCCGCCCTCGCCCTTCGACTGAGATTTATTTTGCCTTTTTGTAGACAGTCTGGAACTTATGGATTATGCTGTGTGTTTGTCAATGTCGCATTCATGATTAAATGTTGTTATCACTCAATGCGCAACTGGTTCACCCAACTGTTTATGTTTGTCCTACTTAAGCACTGCGTACATGTACTTGGATATTGCCCTATACGCTCATACACACACTAAGCATGGGACTATGGAAGCAACCCACCCAAAGCCTAGTTTTGTTTTTTCAACAGTAGATCTAATTAGCCTTCAAATATAAATGTTCTCCAAATCATGAAATGTTACTGCAAAACATCATTTGAACCGGTTACTTGTGCAACTTGCGACATGCGAAATAGCGACCTGTGTACCGGGAAATCGCGTCTGAGGCGTTCTGGTTTTCCAAATTTTCTTGGGGGAGGACCCCCAAACCCCCCGCCATACCATGCGTCTCGCGCTCGCGGCCCCAATGAGAATTACCTTCCGACGCGCCTGTTCTATCATATATGTATGTGTGTAAACGTATATGTATGTATATATGTGTGATGGGTGTGTATGTGGCACATATGTGTGTTTTTGTGAATGCATGTGCATGCATATATGGGCATTTTGTGTATGCATTGATATACATGTATGGGTGTGCTTACGCATGTTTGTATATATACTTTAAACTATTATGGCAATAACCTACATTTGCAAATGTCAATTGCAATATGTGAGAGAAACCCCATCGCTAGACGTAGTCTGCCTTATTATGTTTCGTTATTATAAAAAAAATGTTTATGAAATTAAAAAAATGAATACAAAAAAGAGATGGAAAAAAAAAAGAAAAAAAAGAAATATTTTTATTTGATTGTATTATTGCGCGGTTGATTTTATAGGTTGGAACGTGTTACCCGAACCAAACCATGTTGAGCCCTAACTGTATAACTGTATAGTTTGTTACCACTTCCAAATCATCCCAGTGCATGAGAGTTCGTCTGCTGGTGAAGTACACATTCAGTACGAGCGGGTGAATCAGGTAAGCACAGTACGTCAGACGACTGAGTGGTATTATGCTGCCCCATGACAACAATGCATTTACAGGTCCTGAAAAAATAGATATAACTTTAAAATAATTATAGTTCAGATCCTTTCTTCGCCATGGTACTCTTTTACAGCGGTTATACATTCGGTAAGAATGGGTGAACTATGTAGCACAGTTTGTCAGGAGCGACTACTCATGCATGGATAGTCATCTTAGATTCATCTTAGATTTTGGAGGATACAGACAGATTCTTATATGTTTTCATAGAATATGTATTACAGAATATTTGGGTACTACAGTCTTTTAGCTTCTGGCAAAATGACACTTGTTGCTATGATCAGAAACTCGACGCGACTCAATTAACGGTTTGTGTGTGTGTGTTTTACGTTTATTTATCGTCGCTACCGGTTGCCCATATGAGCGACGCCTCCTGAAGAGATTAGTCATTTTAGATTTTTGGAGGATAGTGCAATGATACAGACAGAGACCCATTCCAGAGTCTCCTCTCGTTATATTTACGGGCACGGTGTAAAGCACAGACACGAGACCTCTGTTTAAAGCCAAATCTGAAGACTGTTAATATGTTAAGATGCTAATGTTATTATTAAAACCTATTTACCGCCATATCCGGTTGCGCATGCAAATATCACCCAGGCAACACACATTCCCCACGCAGTTCTGGATGTGGCGTTATAAAGTGCTGATACTCCGACTGAAAATTCTGGAGGCGAGCCATCCGGTGTGTACAACCCATACAGAATCGCCATAGCTACTGCAGCAGCAACCGTCCAACCAATACAGTTTATTAGCTCAATACAGTTTATTAGCTAAAATAGAGCAGGGTGGCAAGTCCAGCGTGTACAAACCATACAGAATCGCCATAAAATTAAAGACATTTTAGTCAATATCATTACATCTATATATGTTTTATCAGAAGGGAATATTGTCTAAGAGACAAATTATTGTTTGTCCGGTTCGGCAATGACAGAAGTCTGCACTTCAATTCCAGCTCTCCACTCCGTGAATATTCCGAATTTTGTAACAACACTTCGATATTTCGAACCACCGACCTTTCGCAAGCCAGTTGGATAGTGTCCTCCCGTGAAGGAATGCGAGACCCCCAGAGGCATTCGATCATAGGCCTACAGCGGTGAGTGGCAAGTGATATGAAGTCAACGACCATAACCTCTCGGTCACAGATGACTAGACCATGGAGGAATCGGTTACGGATGACTCGACCCTGGAGGAATCGGTCACAGATGACTCGACCCTGGGGTGAATCGGTCACAGATGACTCGGCCATGGAGGAATCGGTCACAGATGACTCGGCCATGGAGGAATCGGTCACAGATGACTCGACCCTGGAGGAATCGGTCACAGATGACTCGGCCATGGAGGAATCTGTTATGGAAGAATCGACCCTGGAGGAATCGGTTACGGAAGAATCGACCCTGGATGAATCGGTTACGGAAGAATCGACCCTGGAGGAATCGGTCACAGATGACTCGGCCATGGAGGAATCTGTCACAGATGACTCGGCCATGGAGGAATCTGTTACGGAAGAATCGACCCTGGAGGAATCTGTTACGGAAGAATCGACCCTGGAGGAATCGTTGGAGAATCGACCCTGGAGATCGGTTGAAGTCGACCCTGGAGGAATCGGTCTGTTACGGAAGAATCGACCCTGGAGGAATCGGTTACGGAAGAATCGACCCTGGAGGAATCGGTTACGGAAGAATCGACCCTGGAGGAATCGGTTACGGAAGAATCGACCCTGGAGGAATCGGTTACGGAATAATCGACCCTGGAGGAATCGGTTACGGAAGAATCGACCATGGAGGAATCGGTTGCTGAGGAATCGACAAAAACGCACATTGAATGTATTACGTATAAAAATACGGTCATCCAAATGTGTATTGATAGCTATACGCAATTTGTATCAAACCTTTGACATCTTTACTTTGCATTCCGTTCTATATAGAATGTAACCAGTGAAGAATCCAACCACGTACGGTCCAACCCGGTTCCACGGTTTAATATATATCTGCTGCATTGCCCCCACTACATCGGCACTAATAAAATAAAATATATTTATGAGATCGGCAGTATTATAAAAAATATATGTACACGATCGGCACTAATAACACAAACTATATCTACACGATCGGTACTAATAACATAAAATATATCTACAAGATCGGTACTAATAACATAAAATATATCTACACGGTCGGTACTAATAACATAAAATATATCTACAAGATCGGTACTAATAACATACAATATATCTACAAGGTCGGCACTAATAACATAAAATATATCTACACGATCGGTACTAATAACATAAAATATATCTACAAGATCGGCACTAATAACATAAAATATATCTACACGATCGGTACTAATAACATAAAATATATCTACACGGTCGGTACTAATAACATAAAATATATCTACAAGATCGGTACTAATAACATACAATATATCTACAAGATCGGCACTAATAACATAAAATATATGTACAAGGTCGGTACTAATAACATAAAATATATCTACAAGATTGGCACTAATAACATAAAATATATCTACATGGTCGGCACTAATAACATAAAATATATGTACAAGATCGGTACTAATAACATAAAATATATCTACACGATCGGCACTAATAACATAAAATATATCTACAAGATCGGCACTAATAACATAAAATATATCTACAAGATCGGTACTAATAACATAAAATATATCTACAAGATCGGCACTAATAACATAAAATATATGCACACGATCGGTACTAATAACATAAAATATATGTACAAGATCGGCACTAATAACATAAAATATATGTACAAGATCGGCACTAATAACATAAAATATATCTACAAGATCGGTACTAATAACATAAAAGTTCTGGTTCTTACCCAGGAAATGCGGGTGGTCTACTCTCCGCCGCAACCGACTGACCTCCCAATAATAATCAGAAAATGATTGATGGGCAGTACAAGAAGAAAGAAAATATTGTTTTGTTATCCTGGTAAAGTCCAGCATGGACGTAACGTTGAACTATTTATTACATTGCACTTTGTTATTTTAAGCGACATTACATCGCAAAAAGCAATAAAATGCATATGTGAAAAAATGCATTTTATTGCTTTTTGCGATGTAATGTCGCTTTAGGAGCATGGATGACTATTCTTAGTTAAATTATCTCTCAATATATGAAATCATACTTTCAAAAACACTGCTTGTTGATTCAATATTTGTGTTCGAATGTATTCGGAAGAATTTGTAGTAGCAGTGTTTTTGTGGATTGAAAATATGATTTCATATAACGGTCATCCATGCTCCTGAATTGACTTTTGTTTGCCATCGGAGTCTAAACGCGAGCTAATGTCGTTGAGATATAATTTAACTAAGAATAGTCTACGAATATATAGGCACAAATGGGAGATATAACGGTAAATCTGTACCATAAATCGTGTTATTCAGGATACACTTGTACAATTGTATTATGCATGGATGTTTACATTATTTTGTTATGTCAACAAACCGCGTATACGACGTTTGCCTATTACAGGGATCATTCTAGAGGGCGATGTGGGCGAAATAGTCGCCCTAGGGACCCTGACTTCGCCCTCTGGGGGCCCCACTTCTCCCTAAAAGGTTTTTACGATTTTCAAACAAAATTTGTCTAGTAAGATACTGGCCCATTATAAAGCACTCCTTCTATTCAAATGTTGTATTTAATGGTTGTACTGTGCATTTTAACCCTATTTTGCAGAAGTATATTAAAGAACACCATTTAAGGAAGCGATCACGCGCTTTCTCACTTCTCCCAAAAATTCTGACCTAGAATGAACCCTGCTATTAGTTGAAATACTCAGTATTTGAGGCAAATATTTGGAAAACATTTATACCATATATACTGAGTCAAAAAAGAAACGATACCTGGTGTTTATGTGTCTATAATTTCAACATTTATTAAGAAATTTCTTTGAAAATTCATAAGATGATAGTCCAACATGTTTGAAAGAGGAGCACATAAAGCATAATGAGCCTCCGAAACTGTCTGCTGCGTGATGACGTAATTCGTCGGACAGGGGTCTAATGGAGTTTTCACACAGACGTCAATACCGAGTATGGGCACCATTTGCGTCTCTCACTGCAATGCACCGCCGTCGCATCGAACGGAAGAGTGTCTGAATCTCTTGCTGGTCAATATTTGTCCACTCCTGACGCAAAACATCCCTCAGTTGGTTTAACGTTACCGGCTGACGTCGTCTGACGCGGCGGTCTAACGTATCCCACAAATGTTCTATGGGTGACAAGTCTGGTGACAAAGCAGGCCACGGCAGGGTTTCAATATTGTTCTGCTCCAATAATGTGGTGGAAATCCGAGCAGTATGACACCTGGCGTTGTCCTGTTGGAACAGTGTGACGTTTCTGTTGGCGTTAAAGAACGGCACAACAACTGGCGCAAGGATCTCATCACAGTACCGCTGGGCGTTTAGGTTCCCGTCCACCACTAACAGTTCAGTGCGACTGCCGAAGGTGATACTGCCCCACGCCATAACTCTTCCGCCCCCGAACAGATCGACCTGACGTACACATGCGTCGGCGTAACGTTCACCGCGTCTGCGATATACCCGCTCTCTGCCATCCGCTCGACGCAAACAGAACCGCGATTCATCGCTAAACATCACCGAATTCCACTGTAACCGAGTCCAGCGAGCACGTTCCGTCGTGTCAGGATGGGTCCAACGTATGGCCGATAGGCACGAATGCCACGTTCACCGAGCCGGTTCCTGACTGTTTGTGCACTGATGCGATTGTTGGTCATCCCAGGAGTAACGGCAGCTGTGTGCGTAGCAGGTAGGAACCGGTCACGTAAATGTGACGTCCGAATGTGACGGTCCTGTTCACGCGTCGTCACACGTGGTCGACCAGATCTTGGACGGTCGTCCACCGATCCATGTGTTCGATAACGTCGAAGTAGACGTGTTATCGTGATCCGCGTAACCCCAAGCCGATTTGCGACGTCACGCTGACGTAACTCGCTGTCAATCATGCCAATGGCACGCATTCTCTGATTGTGGTTTAGCCTAGGCATTTTGTTAGAGGTAACGATGGGTATGTAAGGTGTTTTTCCTCGATGATAATGCAATACCAGTACAATAAACCGGTTTTCCGATTTGTACATGTGTAGGAAGTTGTCTTTGTTGAGGAGCACGTGCAAATCGGAAATTCGGCGTTCCAGGATTATCGGGTGTTTATTTACCTGTGTTTATGGTTGGCTGACGTTGCAATAAGATACCCGGTACTGATACGTAATAATATATTAAACCTTTCTATGGTTTTATCCGTTTTACGTCATTTTTAGTTTGGTATCGTTTCTTTTTTGACTCGGTATAATAGGAAAATACATTCTGTAGATCTTCAGTGTCACTTTAATCTAAGATGCATAAAGTTAGATGAATGTATTTTTGTTCGCAATTCAAAGAGTTGGGTATCAGGTACGATGCTTTGTTCCAGAGCGACATTTGACCTTCTACCTCTGTTATTAGCGCTAAATCAGACAATGCATTCTCGTTATTTAATTTTTATTTCAAAATGGTATTCAGGCATATGTGCAGCGAATGTTTGGTAAAACATCGTTTGTTCGTTTGTTCGGGTTTTACGCCTGCATCAGCACCATTTTGAGCTATATTGCCGGCGGGCAGTTTACCTAACAACACCTTTCCTGGACAGGCTCCAGCGGTTAACCAGTACTTGTGCATAGCAACCTCTGTAAAGAACTGCCAACTTTTTCATATAAATGAGACACGAACTGAACGGGGCTCGAACCCGTGACCATCAGTGATGATAGGTTACAGTGGTATATAAGTCGGCGACCGTAACCACTCAACCACGGAGACGGGCTAGTTAGGAAAACATAGAAACTCAACAGTAACAGGCTATACTCATGGTTCAATGAAAGAGTATAATTACATTGTTTTTCATGTGAGTGGAAATCAGATTACCTGGAGACAACCCACCTGTCCCATCTGGCGACCACTGTACAAAATAAGTAACTTCCTGGTTTGAGGATCGAACCTGGGTTGCATCGGTGAGAAGTGAGCATTCTAACCACTGCGCTAATTGGACAGCCAAAGGACTACAGTTGGTACTTACAGCTTGCTTTTTAGACTTTCCCGAACCCTTGTCCTCCTTAATCTGTCGTTCTTGTTTCTCGTACGCCTTCACCTGTTCCTTGCGCTTCTGCACCAACATCTTCTTGAACGTGCCTGAAAGACAGGAAACTCGATAATCATAAAGCCATAGAGAATATTAGATTACTGTCGTATACGTATGTATTGTTTGTTTGTTCGGGTTTTAAGTCTGCATCAGCACCATTTTGGGCTATATCGCCTTACCTAACAACATCATTCCATTAATTATATTAACTGTTTGTTTGTTCGGGTTTTACGTCTGCATCTGCACCATTTTGGGCTATATCACCGGGGGGGGGGGCAGTTTACCTAACAACACCTTACTATGTAACTTTTTCCCCAATCCTAACTGTGCTGTTGCAACTATTCCTTTGTTATGTACCATTCTTGAATAAAATATTGTTTAAACTAATAACACCTTTCCAGGGCAGGCTGCAATGGTTAACCAGTATTTGGTGCACCAACCTCCGTAACCTTCTGATAACAAAATTGAGATTGGATACGGAATATTCATGACCTGATGTTTATTACATATCACATGACACACGCAGCATCATGAAATGCTTATCATACACGTGACACACGCAGCATCATGAAATGCTTATCATACACGTGAAACACGCAGCATCATGAAATGCTTATCATACACGTGACACACGCAGCATCATGAAATGCTTATCATACACGTGACACACGCAGCATCATGAAATGCTTATCATACACGTGACACACGCAGCATCATGAAATGCTTATCATACACGTGACACACGCAGCATCATGAAATGCTTATCATACACGTGACACACGCAGCATCATGAAATGCTTATCATACACGTGACACACGCAGCATCATGAAATGCTTATCATACACGTGACACACGCAGCATAATGAAATGCTTATCATACACGTGACACGCGCAGCATCATGAAATGCTTATCATACACGTGACACACGCAGCATCATGAAATGCTTATCATACACGTGACACACGCAGCATCATGAAATGCTTATCATACACGTGACACACGCAGCATCATGAAATGCTTATCATACACGTGACACACGCAGCATTATGAAATGCTTATCATACACGTGACACACGCAGCATCATGAAATGCTTATCATACACGTGACACACGCAGCATCATGACGTCATGAAATGCTTATCATACACGTGACAAACGCAGCATCATGAAATGCTTATCATACACGTGACACACGCAGCATCATGAAATGCTTATCATACACGTGACACACGCAGCATTATGAAATGCTTATCATACACGTGACACACGCAGCATCATGAAATGCTTATCATACACGTGACACACGCAGCATCATGACGTCATGAAATGCTTATCATACACGTGACACACGCAGCATCATGAAATGCTTATCATACCAGTGTTGGACACTCGTTGCAATATGTTCCGGCCAACTTGGCCTGTACTTGAAAAAAGGTACCGGCCAAGATGAAATTGTACAGGCCAATTTTTGGCCTGTACTTAAGAATTAGTCCGGCCAAAAATAAATGGTACAGGCCAGTGAATGTGGTTCTATCCGGTGGCAAACGGATGCATGTGCCGCAGGCAATTGCCATGCTAGGGGGTCCGGGGGCATGCCCCCCACGAAATTTGTTTTAAGTAGACACAAAATGGTGCATTCTGGTGGACTTTGGGGTAAAATCAACCTCTTTTTTTATCTTAAATTTTGTCACTTTTTTAGATAATTTTTCTTCAAAATTGCTATGTAAGTAACTGTTTAACTAAGGGGGGTTGATTTTGAATCATTTTTAGGACTTTTTATTAAAAACCTTTATAACCACATATACGCTTACATCCAAGCCAACGAGAGTGATTAATATAAGTTGTTCAAACTTGCTTCGCAATCGTTGTAAAATAAATAAATTATAAAAATTTAAAAAAAATAAGACATCTCGCCACGATGTCGAGTGCGTAGTAAACGTTTCTCGCCAGTCTAAACACGTTATCGCCATGGCGAGTTGCCGAGTGCGAATATCCAACGCTGCATACACGTGACACACACAGCATTATGACGTCATGAAATGCTTATCATACACGTGACACACGCAGCATCATGACGTCATGAAATGCTTATCATACACATGACACACGCAGCATCATGAAATGCTTATCATACACGTGACACACACAGCGTCATGAAATGCTTATCATACACGTGACACACGCAGCATCATGAAATGCTTATCATACACGTGACACACGCAGCATTATGAAATGCTTATCATACACGTGACACACGCAGCATCATGAAATGCTTATCATACACGTGACACACGCAGCATCATGACGTCATGAAATGCTTATCATACACGTGACAAACGCAGCATCATGAAATGCTTATCATACACGTGACACACGCAGCATCATGAAATGCTTATCATACACGTGACACACGCAGCATTATGAAATGCTTATCATACACGTGACACACGCAGCATCATGAAATGCTTATCATACACGTGACACACGCAGCATCATGACGTCATGAAATGCTTATCATACACGTGACACACGCAGCATCATGAAATGCTTATCATACCAGTGTTGGACACTCGTTGCAATATGTTCCGGCCAACTTGGCCTGTACTTGAAAAAAGGTACCGGCCAAGATGAAATTGTACAGGCCAATTTTTGGCCTGTACTTAAGAATTAGTCCGGCCAAAAATAAATGGTACAGGCCAGTGAATGTGGTTCTATCCGGTGGCAAACGGATGCATGTGCCGCAGGCAATTGCCATGCTAGGGGGTCCGGGGGCATGCCCCCCACGAAATTTGTTTTAAGTAGACACAAAATGGTGCATTCTGGTGGACTTTGGGGTAAAATCAACCTCTTTTTTTATCTTAAATTTTGTCACTTTTTTAGATAATTTTTCTTCAAAATTGCTATGTAAGTAACTGTTTAACTAAGGGGGGTTGATTTTGAATCATTTTTAGGACTTTTTATTAAAAACCTTTATAACCACATATACGCTTACATCCAAGCCAACGAGAGTGATTAATATAAGTTGTTCAAACTTGCTTCGCAATCGTTGTAAAATAAATAAATTATAAAAATAAAAAAAAAATAAGACATCTCGCCACGATGTCGAGTGCGTAGTAAACGTTTCTCGCCAGTCTAAACACGTTATCGCCATGGCGAGTTGCCGAGTGCGAATATCCAACGCTGCATACACGTGACACACACAGCATTATGACGTCATGAAATGCTTATCATACACGTGACACACGCAGCATCATGACGTCATGAAATGCTTATCATACACATGACACACGCAGCATCATGAAATGCTTATCATACACGTGACACACACAGCGTCATGAAATGCTTATCATACACGTGACACACGCAGCATCATGAAATGCTTATCATACACGTGACACACGCAGCATCATGACGTCATGAAATGCTTATCATACACATGACACACGCAGCATCATGAAATGCTTATCATACACGTGACACACACAGCGTCATGAAATGCTTATCATACACGTGACACACGCAGCGTCATGACGTCATGAAAGGTTTATTTAGGCACTGACCAATGCATAGCGTATAGAAGGATATAGTATACCATAGTTTCCTCTATAGTAGAAGAGCTTCTGCTGATCTAGATGTATGATGTCAGTACAAACGTTGTCAAGGAAACTCTGGTCGTGAGATACAATAAGCAACGTCTTCTTCCACATCTGTAGATAACTGAAACAAAATGTCTACACTAAAGTCTCACAAAGAGTAACGGATACGAATAAAACGTGCGGAATTGTTTTCTATTCGGCTGTCAGATTAGCGCTTCTCATAAATTCTACCCAGGTTTGATCCTCGGATTAAATAATGTTTTCTCAAAAACATGATTCACAATCGGGCTTAGATAAATTTGTATAAACTAAACTACACTAGTTACCCAACCCTCGATGTTTCATCTCACACCTGAAGTGAACGTGCTACAACGGCTCCTCTCACACCTGAAGTGAACGTGCTACCACAGCTCCTCTCACACCTGAAGTGAACGTACTACAACGGTTCCTCTCACACCTGAAGCGAACGTGCTACCACAGCTCCTCTCACACCTGAAGCGAACATGCTACCACAGCTCCTCTCACACTAGAAGTGAACGCGCTACCACAGCTCCTCTCACACCTGAAGCGAACGCGCTACCACAGCTCCTCTCACACTAGAAATGAACACGCTACCACAGCTCCTCTCACACCTGAAGCGACCGTGCTACCACAGCTCCTCTCACACTAGAAATGAACACGCTACCACAGCTCCTCTCACACATGAAGCTACCACGGCTCCTCTCACACCTGAAGTGAACCTGCTACCACAGCTCCTCTCACACTAGAAGTGAACATGCTACCAAGGCTCCTCTCACACCTGAAGTGAACATGCTACCACAGCTCCTCTCACACATGAAGTGAATACGCTACCACGGCTCCTCTCACACCTGAAGTGAACACGCTATAACGGCTCCTCTAACACCTGAATGAAGTGAACACGCTATAACGGCTCCTCTAACACCTGAAATGAACATGCTACCACAGCTCCTCTCACACTTTAAGCGACCGTGCTACCACAGCTCCTCTCACACTAGAAATGAATATGCTACCACGGCTCCTCTCACACTAGAAGCGAACATGCTACCACGGCTCCTCTCACACTAGAAATGAACACGCTACCACGGCTCCTCTCACACTAGAAATGAACATGC
>CM026400.1:7597878-7626414 GCA_014843695.1 Archivesica marissinica
TACATACAGACAGACAAGAGTAAATCTATACTAGTATGCTCCACAAGGTTGGAGGCATAAACATGTAATTGAAGAATATTTAGAAAAAAACATTTATTATTTGTATATCACTTAAACCGCATTCTTCCTGAATTTTGTCTCTTTTGAAAATATTGTCATGTATTTTATAACGTTAAATGAAGGCGAATGCCTCATCAACAATGTCTGATCCGAATTATGTCTTCCGTTTCTTCATGAATTTTGTACCCCAGGTCTTAGCCTCTTTCCCACTAGCGTGACAACATCTACACAGTGGCCGTACCACTGAGAACTTTGTGTACAGTTCACATATATAAGCATTGTTATCATCCAACAGTTCATCATCTCTTCCACAGTAACAGCACACCGGAGCTAAATAAAGTCTACATTTGGCAGAAAAATAATTTGTTTCCATGGCTGTGGGCAAAAACACGACATGTTGGCATGTATCTTTGCAGCTGACCACTAACACATTTTTCAGTGTGGAGGCTGCCATCTTGAAAATAAAGGATAAATTCCGGAGATAAACGCTACGGTGCGGTAACATTCCGATTTGATAAAATTCGATACACGGTAATACGCCGTATTACAATAAGAGTAAGCTGCTAGGGCGCTGCTAGTTTTGGGTCAATATAAGAATCTTCTCGGTTGTACATAGTTCGTTTTGAAAGTATATAACGTATTTCATTCCAAGCTAATACATCGGCTAATTATATATTGTCTACTGTGGCATTTACCGAAAGGTGTACCGGTATTCCGGTAATTCATTTTGGTTAAAACAGGGTCGGTAAATCCGACGAACAACTGATCAATTTGGTGTGGCCTAAGGTCCCAAATATTGAAAGATGGACAGATGCTTTTCTAATATACACCTCTATTTATCTTAAAAAATACCCAGACAAAGCACAAAAATTACTAAATTACACCAATCTCATCAGGGAGGCAGCAAATCGTTCGCAATCAAGGTGCTGGCGAACTTATGTTGAACAGTTTAGGCTACGCCAAGCTTTGAACCTACAATCTTGGGGGAAAATTAACTCTGACCTTTGGCTAAGGATTATGACTCTGTCTCCCCCATCCTTTTCGTCTTCCGATACTTACAAAAATAAGACGAATAAATCTGACACATCTAAGGGCACATGTTTGGATTTCAATAACAGTTTTTGCTCTTGGAACCCTTGCAGGTATATTCATGCCTGCTCTAATTGTGGTCTTACCAATCACGGCCGGCAGACCTGTTTTAAGCTTAACCCATCCCGGGGTAGTCATTCCTTTCGTAGGGGTGGCAGGTACCAACAACCAAGGGGAGGAACGTCTCAGAGACGTGGCAGCCAGTAATCCTACTGAAGCTGAAACCTCGCAATCTGATTTGTTTTCCTTGGCATCATCCCCCATTGTCCTTGATCAGTTGTTTAACGAGCTGGTTTGTTATGATCCTTTAGAGGCCTCTGCCATTTATAACGGGTTTTCTCTAGGTTTTCCTCTTTTTTATACGGGTCCCAGGACCCCGTTTGATGCCAAAAATTTAAAGTCTGCCTTGGAGAGGCCTGAAATTGTGCGTCAAAATATTAAGATTGAAATTGAGGCGGGCAGAGTGGCAGGCCCTTTCAGTACACGCTCAATTCCCACCTTGCGTGTTTCCCCTATTGGTCTTGTCCCTAAAAAAGAACAAGGAGAATTTCGCCTTATCCATCATCTATCTTATCCCCGGGGCAACTCACTTAATGATTTTATCGACCCATATCTGTGCTCTGTCCCATACACTAGGTTTGACGAAGCCATTAACATGGTCCAAGACCTTGGGAAAGGTTGCTTGTTAGGTAAATCAGACATTAAATCTGCATTCAGGCTATTGCCAGTTTCTTCCCTAGATTATGACCAGCTTGGTTTCATGTTTGAACGTAAATTTTATGTTGATAAGGCTATGCCATTTGGCTGTAGTATAGCTTGTAAAACATGGGAACAATTTGCAACATTTCTTAAATTCTGCGTGACCAAGCACTTATCGCATGGGAAACTACTGCATTACTTGGATGATTTTTTATTTGGTGGTAAACAGGGAACAAATCATTGTGCTCATGTTATGTCTGTTTTCATGGGTAGAATGGATCAACTTGGTGTGCCAGTAGCGCAAAACAAGACCGAAGGACCTACAACTAAATTATGCTTTTAGGACTTTTTATTGATACGGAAGAAATGATGATCTTACTACCCCCTCGAAAAATTGAGGAAGTCACTATTAAGATTCAGGAGGTTTTGGCACATAAAAAATGTAAATTGAAAACAATGCAATCATTAATTGGCTCATTGAATTTTGCCTGTCGTGCCATTGTACCCGGACGGCCCTTCTGTAGGCGCCTTATTGACTCAATATGTGGCCTCACTAAGCCTCACCACCATGTACGCATTACAAAAGGCATGAGAAATGACCTTACACTCTGGTTAAATTTCTTCAAAGATTGTAATGGTATTTCTGTGTTTCATGACCGGTTTTGGGTTTCAAACGATGAGATCCAGTTGTTCACTGACAGTTCTGGGGCTTCAAATTTAGGTTTTGGAATTTATTTTTCCGGAAGTTGGGCATATGCCCAATGGCCACTAGATTGGGTTGAACAGGGCATAACTGATGACATTACAGTCTTGGAGTTTTTTCCGTTACTTGTGTCATTGCATCTCTGGGGTGAAAAGTTGCGAAATAAAAAGATATGTTTTAGGTGTGACAATTTAGCAGTAGTCTACATTGTGAATGCTATGACATCCAAGTCTGAAATGGTCATGACCTTGCTAAGGGCTTTTACATTGATTTCCTTAGATAAAAACATAGTCGTCAAGGCAGAACATGTTGCTGGTAGTACAAATAAACTGGCAGACGCTTTAAGTCGCTTTCAATTTCAGAAGTTCCGCCAACTGGCTCCTTTGACTGGGCAACATGGTGACAGGGCATATTTCAATTTAATTAATAGTCTATAATTTTCTCGCAACCGTCAATCTTGAGGCCTGGACACTGCATCATGCAGGAACGGGGTCTCTGGGTCAGGGGTACGATGTTGAGAGCTTAGGGGTGCTTCTCACATGGCATGCCCACAGTGGTAAAACCTTGTGGGAGGTTCCCCTAGGGTCTCTCAAAATTCATTAGATTTTGTATTCTAAATTAAGCTTACAGGGGAGAGAGTTTGTCCAGAACAGGCAGGGGATATCTGTATTAGCGCATCTCTCGCGGAACCCACTTTTAGGCCTTTGTGTCAAATTAAGCTTACAGGGGAGAGAGATGTATTAGTGCATCTCTCGCGGAACCCACTTTTAGGCCTTTGTTTTATAAAAGGAACTTGGAAGGATAATTAAATATTTATGCACTGTATAAGTCCCCCAAAGGATGGATTAAATGCTGGAAAATTTAGAGTGCATTTTACCAATATCTAAAAGGAAAAAAGGATGGATTAAATGTATACAAGTTCCTAAAAGGATGGATTAAATGCTGGAAAATTTGGAAATTCGTTATTGATATTGGGGGCACACTAAAAAATAACCAAAAATCTTAAGGCCGTCGACTTTAAACCTGCCTCCTTGTTGCCCATCTTTGGCTGTAGGAATGTGTTTATATGAGATTGGTCACTTGTGGCCAACAATCTCCACAAACTATTGTTTTGCACTTACCACGGTAGTGCATTGTATGCTTGTAAATTTTTTATATGTTTCAATAACAATTCAAATTGGTATTTTATTTTGTTGTTTTATCAGTCAGCATCCTTGAATAATTACATTATAATTCAACGTTTCGGCTTGCGCCTTCATCAGGTGTCTGCTATATAATTACATTATAGTTCAACGTTTCGGCTTGCGCCTTCATCAGGTGTCTGCTATATAATTACATTATAGTTCAACGTTTCGGCTTGCGCCTTCATCAGGTGTCTTCTATATAATTACATTATAGTTCAACGTTTCGGCTTGCGCCTTCATCAGGTGTCTGCTATATAATTACATTATAATTCAACGTTTCGGCTTGCGCCTTCATCAGGTGTCTGCTATATAATTACATTATAATTCAACGTTTCGGCTTGCGCCTTCATCAGGTGTCTGCTATATAATTACATTATAATTCAACGTTTCGGCTTGCGCCTTCATCAGGTGTCTTCTATATAATTACATTATAATTCAACGTTTCGGCTTGCGCCTTCATCAGGTGTCTGCTATATAATTACATTATAGTTCAACGTTTCGGCTTGCGCCTTCATCAGGTGTCTTCTATATAATTACATTATAGTTCAACGTTTCGGCTTGCGCCTTCATCAGGTGTCTTCTATATAATTACATTATAGTTCAACGTTTCGGCTTGCGCCTTCATCAGGTGTCTGCTATATAATTACATTATAATTCAACGTTTCGGCTTGCGCCTTCATCAGGTGTCTGCTATATAATTACATTATAATTCAACGTTTCGGCTTGCGCCTTCATCAGGTGTCTGCTATATAATTACATTATAATTCAACGTTTCGGCTTGCGCCTTCATCAGGTGTCTGCTATATAATTACATTATAATTCAACGTTTCGGCTTGCGCCTTCATCAGGTGTCTGCTATATAATTACATTATAGTTCAACGTTTCGGCTTGCGCCTTCATCAGGTGTCTGCTATATAATTACATTATAATTCAACGTTTCGGCTTGCGCCTTCATCAGGTGTCTGCTATATAATTACATTATAATTCAACGTTTCGGCTTGCGCCTTCATCAGGTGTCTGCTATATAATTACATTATAATTCAACGTTTCGGCTTGCGCCTTCATCAGGTGTCTGCTATATAATTACATTATAGTTCAACGTTTCGGCTTGCGCCTTCATCAGGTGTCTGCTATATAATTACATTATAATTCAACGTTTCGGCTTGCGCCTTCATCAGGTGTCTTCTATATAATTACATCATAGTTCAACGTTTCGGCTTGCGCCTTCATCAGGTGTCTTCTATATAATTACATTATAGTTCAACGTTTCGGCTTGCGCCTTCATCAGGTGTCTGCTATATAATTACATTATAATTCAACGTTTCGGCTTGCGCCTTCATCAGGTGTCTGCTATATAATTACATTATAATTCAACGTTTCGGCTTGCGCCTTCATCAGGTGTCTTCTATATAATTACATTATAGTTCAACGTTTCGGCTTGCGCCTTCATCAGGTGTCTGCTATATAATTACATTATAATTCAACGTTTCGGCTTGCGCCTTCATCAGGTGTCTGCTATATAATTACATTATAATTCAACGTTTCGGCTTGCGCCTTCATCAGGTGTCTGCTATATAATTACATTATAGTTCAACGTTTCGGCTTGCGCCTTCATCAGGTGTCTGCTATATAATTACATTATAGTTCAACGTTTCGGCTTGCGCCTTCATCAGGTGTCTGCTATATAATTACATTATAATTCAACGTTTCGGCTTGCGCCTTCATCAGGTGTCTGCTATATAATTACATTATAATTCAACGTTTCGGCTTGCGCCTTCATCAGGTGTCTGCTATATAATTACATTATAGTTCAACGTTTCGGCTTGCACCTTCATCAGGTGTCTGCTATATAATTACATTATAGTTCAACGTTTCGGCTTGCGCCTTCATCAGGTGTCTGCTATATAATTACATTATAATTCAACGTTTCGGCTTGCGCCTTCATCAGGTGTCTGCTATATAATTACATTATAATTCAACGTTTTGGCTTGCGCCTTCATCAGGTGTCTGCTATATAATTACATTATAATTCAACGTTTCGGCTTGCGCCTTCATCAGGAATTAAAACAATAAAGATACAACGGTCGTGACGTCTAAATAATAACGACGTCGCTTCATTTAGCGAAAATAAACTGTGTACACATGACACAATCTGCTGTCATTCAAATAACAGACGGCTCGCTTCTGACAAATGCAACCCAGGTTCGATCCTCAGACTGTGTAAACTATGTGAGATGGTTAGGTTGTTGGAGAAGGTGAGGTACTAACGTGTTTTCTTACTATTTAGGAAGTGAATGTAGGGGGAACATTGAGCACTATACAGGGGTGTTGAGGAGAGGGTATGACGTACTAACGTGTTTTCTTTCTATTTAGGAAGTGAATGTAGTGGGAACATTGAGCATCGTAATACAGTGTTGAGAGGATATGACGTACTAACGTGTTTTCTTTCTATTTAGGAAGTGAATGTAGCGGGAACATTGAGCACCGTAATACAGTGTTGAGGAGAGGGTATGACGTACTTGTTACTTACATGGAGCCTGTACCAGTCCTCGATATCCTACGCGGAAAGGAGACATTAACGCTTAAACAGTATCGGGACATCACGGTAAATGTTACAGACTCAATGATTTCATGGACACGGTACCAATCCTGATATCCTATATCCGATATCAAAATGAACTGTTTGCATGTAGAGATATCAAGTAGGTGTGTGGTACTGTTTATTACACAGACCCGGATCCTCGATATCCTATATCAAAATGAACTGTTTGCATGTAGAGATATGAAGTAGGTGTGTGGTACTGTTTATTACACAGACCCGGATCCTCGATATCCTATATCAAAATGAACTGTTTGCATGTAGAGATATCAAGTAGGTGTGTGGTAGTGTTCATTACACAGACCCGGATCCTTGATATCCTATATCAAAATGAACTATTTGCATGTAGAAATATCAAGTAAGTGTGTGGTAGTGTTCATTACACAGACCCATATCCTCGATATCCTATATCAAAATGAACTGCTACAATTATTTGAATTATTTATAGTAGGGATGGCAACGAATAGCGATTTTGCTATTCGGTCGGAAGGTAATCGAATATTCTTTATAATGCTATCAAAAACACTGTACATTCATGGGCGTTTTCACAAATGAAGCCGATGTCACTTGAACTGCTTTCTGTTGAAAGGTGTTTGTTATTCAAATGATTATTCAGATTGATAATGAACCCAAATATGCTAAATCCAATTTGCATAGGTTACACCTAGCAGTTTTCTTAATATCAGAGCGATTCAAATCTATTCAAACATGTGACTGAGCAGGTGGCATTTATGCAGCATAAAAAGTTTGAGCAGTTAATTAAAAATTTAAGATACATGGGGGTGGATGTTGTTGCAAAGTGTATGTAATATTTCTAAGGAATTTTCTTGTCAAACAGTTTTGATATAATAATTAAACACTACCTACCTTAGCACCTACTGTAATTATCCAATTACATGGTGTCCGCCTCCATGGTAGAGTGGTTAAGGTCGCTGACTTGTATACCACTGTAAACTATCATCACTGATGGTCACGGGTTCGAGCCCCGTTCAGTCCGTGTCTCATTTATATGAAAAAGTTGGCAGTTTCTTACAGAGGTTGGTGCACCCAAGTACTGGTTAACCGCTGGAGCCTGCCCAGGAAAGGTGTTGTTAGGTAAACTGCCCGCCGGCGATATAGCCCAAAATGGTGCTGATGCAGGCGTAAAACCCGAAATATAACATAACCAATTACATGGCAGAGTCTCTTGTCAATATATCGATACATTTCCCCCCCCATCAATGACACCACTAGTGTACATGGGAGAAGTTTAAGGTGTACAAGGCAGAAGATTAAGGTATTTTAGGTAGATGTTTAAGGTAAATGAGAGGGAGAAGTTTAATGTATACATGGGAGAATAGGGTCTATTGAGGGAGAATTTTAAGTTATACAAGTGAAAAATTAAATGTATATGAGGTAGAATCTTAAAATAAATGAGGGAGACGTTTAATTTATATGAGTGGGAATTTTAAGGTGTTCAAAGGAAAAGTTTAAGGTACATGTATATGCGGGCTAAGATTTAGGTATGCAACAGAGGATGGTACACAAGGGAGATGCAAGGGAGAAGTTTAGGTATACAAAAATAAATGAGGGAGAAGTTTAATGTATGTGAAGGAGACGCTTAATGTAAATGAGGGAGACATTTAACGTATTCGATGGATAAGCTTGAAGTATGTGAGGGAGAAGTTTTAGGTATATGAGGGAGAAGTTTTAGGTATATGAGGGAGAAGTATAAGGTATATGAGGGAGAAGTTTAAGACATGCAGGTGGTGGGGGGGTAGTTTAAAGAAATTACTATTTCCTTATCTCGTAATGTAAATCAACATCAATTGCAAATGTCTCCATATGTCATAATGCAAAGTGTGTCAATTGCAAATGTCTCCATATGTCATAATGCAAAGTGGGTCAATTGCAAATTTCTCCATAATTATGTCATAATACAAAGTGTGTCAATTGCAAATGTCTCCATATGTCATAATGCAAAGTGTGTCAATTGCAAATGTCTCCATATGTCATAATGCAAAGTGTGTCAATTGCAAATGTCTCCATATGTCATAATGCAAAGTGTGTCAATTGCAAATGTCTCCATATGTCATAATGCAAAGTGGGTCAATTGCAAATGTCTCCATATGTCGTAATGCAAAGTGTGTTAATTGCAAATGTCTCCATATGTCATAATGCAAAGTGTGTCAATTGCAAATGTCTCCATATGTCATAATGCAAAGTGTGTTAATTGTAAATTTCTCCATATGTCATAATGCAAAGTGTGTCAATTGCAAATGTCTCCATATGTCATAATACAAAGTGTGTTAATTGTAAATGTCTCCATATGTCATAATGCAAAGTGCATCAATTGCAAATTTCTCCATATGTCATAATACAAATTTTATTCAGCGTCTTATTCTTTGTCAGTAAGTGACAGTTCAGGGTTCCCGCTGGCGGTCGCCAAAGGCGCCAATTGAGACAAAAATTAAATATTGACACTAAATTTTGTAAATTGGCGAACATATTTGGTGCAACATTATTTTTTTGGCACATGTTTTGTCAAATACATGGCTTCAAATATTTATTTGTGAACTATATGGCTCTTTGTTGGCTGCACGATTTATTAAATGGCTCCAGTGTTTTTCAATAGGCGACATAAATGGCGCAGACAAACATTCAGACAGAGGGAACCCTGTCGGACTCTTCCATTTGAAAACTTAATCAACGCCAATTTAAATAATTTAGGAACTACAGCTTACATCCGATAAAAACCGAGAACTACTCAAGAAGATCCAATCGAGGGACGAAACCAGTTATAAAATATTCAAAGATGCCCTAACGAGTACAGGACAGACATTACTCGTACGGTACTTAGAATGCATTGAAAAGAAGGAAGATACAGAAGACCTAGAGAAAGAGTTGAAAACTACATTATGTCTGCCAATACAGTTGAAAGGTATGAAACAACCAGTACAAATTGAAAGACAAGACAAGATAGTACATTGTGTGCCACGTTGTCCTTGTGTATCATGTATATACATGTACAGCAGCATGCATCCCATGTATATACATGTATAGCAGCATACATCCCATGTATATACATGTACAGCAGCATACATCCCATGTATATACATGTATAGCAGCATACATCCCATGTATATACATGTATAGCAGCATACATCCCATGTATATACATGTATAGCAGCATACATCCCATGTATAGCAGCATACATCCCATGTATATACATGTACAGCAGCATACATCCCATGTATATACATGTACAGCAGCATACATCCCATGTATATACATGTACAGCAGCATACATCCCATGTATATACATGTACAGCAGCATACATCCCATGTATATACATGTACAGCAGCATACATCCCATGTATATACATGTACAGCAGCATACATCCCATGTATATACATGTACAGCAGCATACATCCCATGTATATACATGTACAGCAGCATACATCCCATGTATATACATGTACAGCAGCATACATCCCATGTATATACATGTACAGCAGCATACATCCCATGTATATACATGTACAGCAGCATACATCCCATGTATATACATGTACAGCAGCATACATCCCATGTATAGCAGCATACATCCCATGTATATACATGTATAGCAGCATACACCCCATGTATATACATGTACAGCAGCATACATCCCATGTATATACATGTATAGCAGCATACATCCCATGTATATACATGTACAGCAGCATACATCCCATGTATATACATGTATAGCAGCATACATCCCATGTATATACATGTATAGCAGCATACATCCCATGTATATACATGTACAGCAGCATACATCCCATGTATATACATGTACAGCAGCATACATCCCATGTATATACATGTACAGCAGCATACACCCCATGTATATACATGTATAGCAGCATACACCCCATGTATATACATGTACAGCAGCATACATCCCATGTATATACATGTATAGCAGCATACACCCCATGTATATACATGTACAGCAGCATATATCCCATGTATATACATGTATAGCAGCATACATTCCATGTATATACATGTATAGCAGCATACATCCCATGTATAGCAGCATACATTCCATGTATATACATGTATAGCAGCATACATCCCCTGTATATACATGTACAGCAGCATACACCCCATGTATACACATGTACAGCAGCATACATCCCATGTATAGCAGCATACATCCCTAGTAATTAGATAAATGGCTACATTCAGTTATAATATAAATATAACATATTATGTTCTATGCAATCATTGTTAAAATCTTAATTCATTGAAGTAATTTAACTTTTAAATGCCAGCACAGAGGACCACAATGGAAATACGAGTTCTCTTTTTGTGTTATCCTCGGTGTTGGTGTGCATGCCAGGGTTATATGTTATATTTCGGGTTTTACGCCTGCATCAGCACCATTTCGGGCTATATCGCCGGCGGGCAGTTTACCTGACAACACCTTTCCTGGGCAGGTTCCAGTGGTTAACCAGTACTTGGGTGCACCAACCTCCGTAAGAAACTGCAAACTTTTTCATATAAATGGACACGGCCTGAACGGGGCTCGAACGCGTGACCATCAGTGATGATAGGTTACAGTGGTATACAAGTCAGCGACCGTAACCACTCGACCACGGAGGCGGACATGCCAGGGTATATCTATTCTCATGTATGTGATATTTTTCTTTATATACTGTACTTGTTGTGTTAGATGTCCATGTATGCATTCCATGTATTGATATGTTTCAGAATAGACTGTAACAATGTGCAGGGATCATTCTAGAGGGCGATGGAAGTTGTCGCCCTAGTGACCCTGACTTCGCCCTCTGGGGGGCCCCACTTCTCCGTTAAAAAAAATATTTATTTGTTTTGTTTTTTACCATTTTCAAACAAAATTTTGTCTAGTAAGATACACTGGCCCATTATAAAGCACTCCTTCTATTCAAATGTTGTATTTAATGGTTGTACTGTGAATTTTAATTTAACCCTATTTTGCAGAAGTATATTAAAGAACACCACTTAAGGAAGCGATCACGCGCTTTCTCACTTCTCCCAAAAATTCTGACCTAGAATGAACCCTGAATGTGACTTGACTGCATATACATTTTACAGTTTTAGGTGAGAGAGACAATCTGATTGGATATTACTCAGAGTACTATGTGAAGACTGAACTGTCACCATTGATGCCTGAAGAACAATTCCATGTTGACGAATTGTATGTACCGCACGAAATGGTAATAGTAGCAAAACAAAACACAAAACAAGATGATAAAAATGAGGAGAAGACGAAAAAGAAAAAGGAGGTAAAAACATTTCGGGATATATTCTATGATAATGGCTGTCTACTTAGCACTGTATTCCTAAGTGGCGATCCTGGTGTAGGTAAGACTACTTTTTGTAGAAGACTTTTATCTGTTTGGTGTAGGGCACATACTGGTAAACAAAAAAATGAAAGTGATTGTGACACTGATACTACTGGTGAGAAATGTGGCGAGGATATTGATGAAGAGAATGTAAATACAATGAAATTGTTTGACTTCCTGTTTTTTGTCTCGCTCAGGCATACATCTGACGAAGCCTTTATCGAAGACATGATTATAAATCAGCTGAATATTGACAAAGATTCAGTCGATCATATTTTGGGTTCAGCACAGTACAAATGTCTTGTAGTTTTGGATGGGTTAGATGAGTGGTCCCCACCTACAAACATACAATATAAACCGAGAGATCTAAAAGGCTTGCCGAGAACAAATCATACACGAGTATTTAATAGTCTATATACAACTCGTCCATGGAAGTTGGTTGAAATTCCACAGGCTAGCAATCGCAGGGAAATCAAAATAACTGGTGTACAAAGTAAAGATTGTACAAAACTGGTAGAGTTGTTTCTAATGCACTCACGATATTCTGATTCTGTTGAGACCCTTGGACAGCAGTTCATAAGTGAAATTGAAAGCAACAACCTCAGTGACCTTTCTAGGATACCTCTTATCCTGAAACTACTGCTGTGCCATTGGTTAGAGACTAAATCTCTCAAACCATCCACATGTCAGTTATATGGTGATGTCATAGAGCTGATGATCGAACATGCCCGGATAAGAAATGAAGATGATGTTAAATTGAAGGATGAAATAACATTATTACTCAGCCAAACTGTCAAATCGAATCAATTGCCCAGCTGTTTGCCAGAACAATTGAATAGTTATTCTGCCATATTGCTCAATGTGGGAAGACTATCATTTAATACACTATTTTCTGACACGAACAAGGCAAAATTGATATTTCGCGACCAGGATTTGAAAAAGTACGACCTTGAATTGGAACTCTGTTCAAAATTGGGAATTCTGTCACAGAGACCCAATCTGGGGAACTCCCTGAGATATCGTGAAAGAACAATCACATTTCTCCACAAGTCTTTCCAAGAGTTTTATGCAGCTCTGTATATTTCACATATGTCGGAAGAATGTTTGGCACAGATCAAGGACAAATGCACAGATTACGTTTCCATGTTACAGCTGTCAAATGTTTTTCAGTTTCTCGGTGGAATGAATCCACAATGCATGACAAAAGTACACGAGCAGATTGGAGAGTTACCGATTGAAGAGTCGATTGATGAGTCAATATATGAATATCAGTTCAGAACTGAGGGTATAATATCAGATATGATACTGAACAGTGCCATAGAAAGCCTGAGCTGTAATCACACTGATTTTACAATAAAGATAAGATTTCTAGTCATCTCCACGATGAGATATTTAAAATGCATAGACTATATATGCTTGGACTACATTAGAGACATTTTGCTTGATAGTGTCGAGCCTACCCACACACAGATAACACATCTCCTCACTGACACTCCTCATATCAGGAATGTTACACTGGAGAATGTACACTGTAAGGCAGACAGTGAGTGTGGATGTGTGACATCTACTAGTGACCAAGTAGGTGGTGAGCAATCTTCATTAGAAACACGCACTGGGAATATGGCATGTGTATCACACGTGACAAAGTGTAGGATCAATGAAGGAAGTGGAATGTTTAATCATATCCATAGTTACCCTGAACTACAAGTACTGTATCTGTCACGTATAGAGCTTACCCACACACAGATAACACATCTCCTCACTGACACTCCTCATATCAGGAAGGTTACACTGGAGGATGTACACTGTAAGGCAGACAGTGAGTGTGGATGTGTGACATCTACTAGTGACCAAGTAGGTGGTGAACAATCTTCGTTAGAAATACACACTGGGAATATGGCAATATGTGTATCACACATGACAGAGTGTAGGATCATTAGAGGAAGTGGAATGTTTAACCATATCCATAGTTACCCTGAACTACAAGTACTGTATCTGTCACATATAGAGCTTACCCACACACAGATAACACATCTCCTCACTGACACTCCTCATAGCGGGAAGGTTATACTGACTTATGTACACTGTAAGGCAGACAGTGAGTGTGGATGTGTGACATCTACTAGTGACCAAGTAGGTGGTGAACAATCTTCATTAGAAATACACACTGGGAATATGGCAATATGTGTATCACACATGACAGAGTGTACGATCATTGGAGGAAGTGGAATGTTTAACCATATCCATAGTTACCCTGAACTACAAGTACTGTATCTGTCACATATAGAGCTTACCCACACACAGATAACACATCTCCTCACTGACACTCCTCAGGGCAGGAAGGTTATACTGGAGGATGTACACTGTAAGGCAGACAGTGAGTGTGGATGTGTGACATCTACTAGTGACCAAGTAGGTGGTGAACAATCTTCATTAGAAATACACACTGGGAATATGGCAATATGTGTATCACACATGACAGAGTGTAGGATCATTGGAGGAAGTGGAATGTTTAACCATATCCATAGTTACCCTGAACTACAAGTACTGTATCTGTCAGGTATAGAGCTTACCCACACACAGATAACACATCTCCTCACTGACACTCCTCAGGGCAGGAAGGTTATGCTGGAGGATATACACTGTAAGGCAGACAGTGAGTGTGGATGTCTGGCATCTACTAGTGACCAAGTAGGTGGTGAACAATCTTCATTAGAAATACACACTGGGAATATGGCAATATGTGTATCACACATGACAGAGTGTACGATCAATCGAGGAAGTGGAATGTTTAACCATATCCATAGTTACCCTGCACTACAAGTACTGGATCTGTCACGTATAGAGCTTACCCACACACAGATAACACATCTCCTCACTGACACTCCTCATATTGGGAAGGTTACACTGAAGGATATACACTGTAAGGCAGACAGTGAGTGTGGATGTGTGGCATCTACTAGTGACCAAGTAGGTGGTGAACAATCTTCGTTAGAAACACGCACTGGGAATATGGCAATATGTGTATCACACATGACTGAGTGTACGATCAATCGAGGAAGTGGAATGTTTAACCATATCCATAGTTACCCTGCACTACAAGTACTGGATCTGTCACGTATAGAGCTTACCCACACACAGATAACACATCTCCTCACTGACACTCCTCATATCGGGAAGGTTACACTGAACAATGTACACTGTAAGGCAGACAGTGAGTGTGGATGTCTGGCATCTACTAGTGACCAAGTAGGTGGTGAACAATCTTCGTTAGAAATACACACTGGGAATATGGCAATATGTGTATCACACATGACAGAGTGTACGATCAATCGAGGAAGTGGAATGTTTAACCATATCCATAGTTACCCTGCACTACAAGTACTGGATCTGTCACGTATAGAGCTTACCCACACACAGATAACACATCTCCTCACTGACACTCCTCATATCGGGAAGGTTACACTGAACAATGTACACTGTAAGGCAGACAGTGAGTGTGGATGTCTGGCATCTACTAGTGACCAAGTAGGTGGTGAACAATCTTCGTTAGAAATACACACTGGGAATATGGCAATATGTGTATCACACATGACAGAGTGTACGATCAATCGAGGAAGTGGAATGTTTAACCATATCCATAGTTACCCTGCACTACAAGTACTGGATCTGTCAAATATAGAGCTTACCCACACACAGATAACACATCTCTTCACTGACACTCCTCATAGCGGGAAGGTTTCACTGTTAGATGTACACTGTAAGGCAGACAGTGAGTGTGGATGTCTGACATCTACTAGTGACCAAGTAGGTGGTGAACAATCTTCATTAGAAATACGCACTGGGAATATGGCAATATGTGTATCACACATGACAGAGTGTACGATCTATGGAGGAAGCCAAGCATTGTCTCATATCGGTGATACTAGGAGTTTACAGATATTTCAAACTACCATTAAACAAGAGACTGACATTGATGTTTTACTACGATTACTGAAGAGCAGCTTGTGTTTGAAGCAGGTTATATTTTGTGGCGATGAACTCAGCGCAAAGCTGTTTGCACTTTATGAATATGTAAATGACCCCTCAAACTTGTATCACAACTCAGATAATCCAAATATATTGTCACAGGAGACACTATGCACTATATTGCAAGGATTGTCAGAATCGCACGGGGTAAAACTAATATTTTACTGTAGCAAACTCTCATCTGGAGATGCTAATACTGCCAGAGATATTGTGACAGATCATGGCAAGTTTGAAATCCTGCATTTTGGCAATCCATTTGAGGATGAGGACATATTTTTTATGACACTTAAAGTTCATTAAAAGTAAACAAGAAATTGTGTAAGCAGTATCAACACCAAGACCAGTACATGGTATCATAGTGCTGGATCTAGTATAGGGTATCATAGTGCAGGGTCTAGTACAGTGTATCATAGTGCTGGATCTAGTACATGGTATCATAGTGCTGGATCTAGTATAGGGTATCATAGTGCTGGATCTAGTATAGGGTATCATAGTGCTGGATCTAGTACATGGTATCATAGTGCTGGATCTAGTACAGTATATCATAGTGCTGGATCTAGTACAGTATATCATAGTGCTGAATCTAGTACATGGTATCATAGTGCTGAATCTAGTACAGTAAATCATAATGCTGTATCTAGTATAGGGTATCATAGTGCTGGATCTAGTACAGTGTATCATAGTGCAGGATCTAGTACAGTATATCATAGTGCTGGATCTAGTACAGTGTATCATAGTACATGATCTAGTGCAGTATATCATAGTGCATGATCTAGTACAGTGTATCATAGTGCTGGATCTAGTACAGTGTATCATAGTACATGATCTAGTGCAGTGTATCGTAGTGCATGATCTAGTACAGTGTATCATAGTACAGGATTTAATATAGTGTATCATAGTGCATGGTCTAATACAGTGTATCATAGTGCAGGATCTAATACAGTATATCATAGTGCAGGATCTAGTACAGTATATCATAGTGCAGGATCTAGTACCGTATATCATAGTGCAGGATCTAGAACATTGTATCATAGTGCAGGATCTAGTACAGTGTATCATAGTGCAGGATCTAGTACAGTATATCATAGTGCAGGATCTAGTACAGTATATCATAGTGTTGGATCTAGTACAGTATATCCTAGTGCTGGATATAGTACAGTATATCCTAGTGCTGGATCTAGTACAGTATATCCTAGTGCTGGATCTAGTACAGTATATCCTAGTGCTGGATCTAGTACAGTATATCCTAGTGCTGGATCTAGTACAGTATATCATAGTGCTGGATATAGTACAGTATATCATAGTGTTGGATCTATTGCAGTGTATCATAGTGCATGATCTAGTACATTATATCATAGTGCAGGATCTAGTACAGTGTATCATAGTGCAGGATCTAGTACAGTATATCATAGTGCTGGATCTAGTACATTATATCATAGTGCTGGATCTAATATAGTGTATCATAGTGCTGGATCTAGTACAGTGTATCATAGTGCAGGATCTAATATAGTGTATCATAGTGCAGGGTCTAGTACAGTGTATCATAGTGCAGGGTCTAGTAGTGTATCATAGTGCAGGGTCTAGTACTGTATATCATAGTGCATGATCTAGTACAGTGTATCATAGTGCATGGTCTAATACAGTGTATCATAGTGCAGGGTCTAGTACAGTATATCATAGTGCAGCATCTAGTACATTGTATCATAGTGCTGGATCTATTACAGTATATCATAGTGCAGGATCTAGTACAGTGTATCATAGTGCAGGATCTAATACAGTGTATCATAGTGCAGGATCTAGTACAGCATATCATAGTGCTGAATCTTCAATATCTGATTTGTTCTACAGAAATATTCACAAATCCAAGTCTACAGTTCACAAACATAATTATGTATTATGTACGTGCAAGTCTATTGAATCTGCCGTGGTGTAGACGGGTACCAGATCACCTTCCTGCGGTGTTCAAAGTTCTCTAAACAAACGTACATCAGGATGTCAAAGCTTTCATTGTATTTCATTCTTCAGTGTTCTAGTTCTAACAAACGTACAACACGATATCAAAGAGTTCATTCCACATTGATCTGAGCTAAGAACGTGCTATCTGAATATGTTGGAACAGCTTAAAGTGACTCCATATCGTATGCTTTCCCCCAATGAATGACAAAGGTTTTCTTATCCTCTATATCGTATGGAATAAAGATATATAAAGATATTATAAAATATGAAATTGTCCGTACAAGTAGCAATGCTCTACACACTTGTCCATTATAATTTGAATAATTATTTTCAGTCAGTAAGCAGTGTTTTTTATTAACCTTTTCTTTCATAGAGATTTATGTTAATATATGAATATATTTATATAACTGACCAGGCAAAATATATCAATGCCGGTTCCCAGGCTATTTGGAGCCATCATTTGGAAGGATAGCTATATATTACTGGTGCCCTCTTTATGTGGTCTTTTGTGTTGTGCAATAGAATATTAAGTCATTAATTTTGAAGGTAGCTCACGTAACAATATAACAATAGCACAATGATCTTTAACACTTTCCTTCATAGAGATTTAGGTTAATATACTATTATATCTCCATACAAACGGCAGTCATTTAGCTACCATGCAGTGGATAAGTAGTCACCATATCTATCCCACCTCCATAGATATTACTGGGTCTACATAGAGATTTAGGTTAATATACTATTATATCTCCATACAAACAACAGCCATTTAGCTATCATGCAGTGGATAAGTAGTGGCCATGTCTATCCCACCTCCATAGATATTACTGGGACTACATAGAGATATAGGTTAATATACTACTATATCTCCATACAAACGACAGCCATTTAGCTATCATGCAGTGGATAAGTAGTCAACGTATCTAGCTCACCTCCATAGATATTACTGGGACTACATGAGATTCTGGCCTTTATTATGAACATTGGTTTGGATACTACATTGTCAATGTATGTCGTATTGGTAATGGTATCAAGAGGTGCTTCTTTGAGGGAAAGGGTTAATGTATGTCATATTGGTAATGGGCTAATGGCGTCAAGAGGTGCTTTTATGAAGGAAAAGGTTAATGTATGTCGTATTGGTAATGGCGTCAAGAGGTGCTTCTATGAGGGAAAGGGTTAATGTATGTCGTATTGGTAATGGCGTCAAGAGGTGCTTCTATGAGGGAAAGGGTTAATTCTAATGGCGTCAAGAGGTGCTTCTATGAGGGAAAGGGTAAATTCTAATGGTGTCAAGAGGTGCTTCTATGAGGGAAAGGGTTAATTCTAATGGTGTCAAGAGGTGCTTCTATGGGGAAAGGGTTAATTAATGGTGTAAAGGTGCTTCAATGAGGGAAAGGGTTAATTCTAATGGTGTCAAGAGGTGCTTCAATGAGGGAAAGGGTTAATTTAATGGTGTCAAGAGGTGCTTCAATGAGGGAAAGGGTTAATTCTAATGGTGTCAAGAGGTGCTTCATGAGGGAAAGGGTTAATTCTAATGGTGTCAAGGGTGTTATAGGAAAGGGTTAATTCTAATGGTGTCAAGAGGTGCTTCTATGAGGGAAAGGGTTAATTCTAATGGTGTCAAGAGGTGCTTCAATGAGGGAAAGGGTTAATTCTAATGGTGTCAAGAGGTGCTTCAATGAGGGAAAGGGTTAATTCTAATGGTGTCAAGAGGACCTTCAATGAGGGAAAGGGTTAATTCTAATGGTGTCAAGAGGTGCTTCAATAAGGGAAAGGGTTAATTAATCTAGCAAGCTGAAAGTGAATGTACAACTTTCCTATATCAGTTTTCCACGCCTTGCGTACGTTTGGAACGCATCACTCTCTATCGGCAGAACAAACATCTTAGACTGCTGTTTCAATGTCCGCTGTTGCATCACGCATCTGTATTAAGCATTGTTTGCATAGGTTAGGCAATAAACATGTATGGGGCTGTAATAGACTGCTGTTTCAATGTCCGCTGTTGCATCACGCATCTGTATTAAGCTGTAATTTTTTAATTTTTTTTGTTATATGACTGAGTGTGGGTATACATAGACCTGTGGTATTTACTGTTATATGACTGAGCGTGGGTATACATAGACCTGTGGTATTTACTGTTATATGACTGAGCGTGGGTATACATAGACCTGTGGTATTTACTGTTATATGACTGAGCGTGGGTATACATAGACCTGTGGTATTTACTGTTATATGACTGAGTGTGGGTATACATAGACCTGTGGTATTTACTGTTATATGACTGAGCGTGGGTATACATAGACCTGTGGTATTTACTGTTATAGAGACCAGTTTACGATATGTTCACAGGTGGTTGAGTGTGGGTGTAGTGTACATAGACCTGTGGTATTTACTGTGATAGAGAGCAGTTTACGATATGTTCACAGGG
Organism: Archivesica marissinica; assembly: GCA_014843695.1. Taxonomy (NCBI): domain Eukaryota; kingdom Metazoa; phylum Mollusca; class Bivalvia; order Venerida; family Vesicomyidae; genus Archivesica; species Archivesica marissinica. Next base: position 7,617,986 of record CM026400.1, read on the forward strand.
GGTTGAGTGTGGGTATGCATAGACCTGTGGTATTTACTGTGATAGAGAACAGTTTACGATATGTTCACAGGTGGTTGAGTGTGGGTATACATAGACCTGTGGTATTTACTGTTATAGAGAACAGTTTACGATATGTTCACAGGGGGTTGAGTGTGGGTATACATAGACCTGTGGTATTTACTGTTATAGAGAACAGTTTACGATATGTTCACAGGTGGTTGAGTGTGGGTGTATCATAGACCTGTGGTATTTACTGTTATAGAGAACAGTTTACGATATGTTCACAGGGGGTTGAGTGTGGGTGTACATAGACCTGTGGTATTTACTGTTATAGAGAACAGTTTACGATATGTTCACAGGGGGTTGAGTGTGGGTGTATTACATAGACCTGTGGTATTTACTGTGATATAGAACAGTTTACGATATGTTCACAGGGGGTTGAGTGTGGGTGTACATAGACCTGTGGTATTTACTGTTATACAGAACAGTTTACGATATGTTCACAGGGGGTTGAGTGTGGGTGTAGTGTACATAGACCTGTGGTATTTACTGTTATAGAGAACAGTTTACGATATGTTCACAGGTGGTTGAGTGTGGGTGTACATAGACCTGTGGTATTTACTGTGATAGAGAACAGTTTATGATATGTTCACAGGGGGTTGAGTGTGGGTGTACATAGACCTGTGGTATTTACTGTTGAAGAAAACAGTTTAGGATATGTTCACAGGGGGTTGAGTGTGGGTTTAGTGTACATAGACCTGTGGTATTTACGATATGTTTTATTTTTATATCTTCATCAACATTGTGTTTTGTACATGATATAGTACGGATTACTTTGTCATCATCAACATTGTGTTTTGTACATGATATAGTATGGATTATTTTGATGTCATCATCAACATTGTGTTTTGTACATGATATAGTACGGATTACTTTGTCATCATCAACATTGTGTTTTGTACATGATATAGTACAGATTACTTTGTCATCATCAACATTGTGTTTTGTACATGATATAGTACGGATTACTTTGTCATCATCAACATTGTGTTTTGTACATGATATAGTACGGATTACTTTGTCATCATCAACATTGTGTTTTGTACATGATATAGTACGGATTATTTTGATGTCATCATCAACATTGTGTTTTGTACATGATATAGTACAGATTACTTGGTCATCATCAACATTGTGTTTTGTACATGATATGGTACGGATTACTTTGTCATCATCAACATTGTGTTTTGTACATGATATAGTACAGATTACATTGTCATCATCAACATTGTGTTTTGTACATGATATGGTACGGATTACTTTGTCATCATCAACATTGTGTTTTGTACATGATATAGTACGGATTACTTTGTCATCATCAACATTGTGTTTTGTACATGATATAGTACGGATTACTTTGTCATCATCAACATTGTGTTTTGTACATGATATAGTACGGATTACTTTGTCATCATCAACATTGTGTTTTGTACATGATATAGTATGGATTACTTTGTCATCATCAACATTGTGTTTTGTACATGATATAGTGCGGATTACATTGTCATCATCAACATAGTGTTTTGTACATGATATGGTACGGATTATTTTGTCATCATCAACATTGTGTTTTGTACATGATATAGTACGGATTATTTTGATGTCATCATCAACATTGTGTTTTGTACATGATATAGTACGGATTACTTTGTCATCATCAACATTGTGTTTTGTACATGATATAGTACGGATTACTTTGATGTCATCATCAACATTGTGTTTTGTACATGATATAGTACGGATTATTTTGATGTCATCATCAACATTGTGTTTTGTACATGATATAGTACGGATTACTTTGTCATCATCAACATTGTGTTTTGTACATGATATGGTACGGATTACTTTGTCATCATCAACATTGTGTTTTGTACATGATATAGTACGGATTACTTTGTCATCATCAACATTGTGTTTTGTACATGATATAGTACGGATTATTTTTATATCTTCATCAAGAACAGTTTACGATATGTTCACAGGGGGTTGAGTGTGGGTGTACATAGACCTGTGGTATTTACTGTTGAAGAGAACAGTTTATGATATGGATTATTTTTATATCTTCATCAATATTTTGTGCTGTACATGATATAGTACGGATTATTTTTATATCTTCATCAATATTTTGTGCTGTACATGATATAGTACGGATTATTTTTATATCTTCATCAACATTTTGTGCTGTACATGATATAGTACAGATTATTTTTATATCTTCATCAATATTTTGTGCTATACATGATATAGTACGGATTATTTTTATATCTTCATCAATATTTTGTGCTGTACATGATATAGTACGGATTATTTTTATATCTTCATCAATATTTTGTGCTGTACATGATATAGTACAGATTATTTTGATATCTTCATCAATATTTTGTGCTGTACATGATATAGTACGGATTATTTTGATATCTTCATCAATATTTTGTGCTGTACATGATATAGTACGGATTATTTGTTATTTCCCCTGCCGATCTGAAGGATCTCGGAGGGGGATATAAGATTGGCGTTGTATGTCTACTTGTCGTTGCGCATCCATACATGGCTTATAGAACAATAAGTTTACTGTCTAGGTTAGGGGTTATGTGGTTATTATAAATTCTGTTATATGTGGCTATAGAGAATAAAGGAATAGTCGCTTAATATACAATTTTTGTATTTCCGTCTGTCCGTGCAGACGAGAGGGTACATAGTGGCTAGGAGAACACTATAGCTATGGTCTAGTGGTCTAGGGTTAGCTCTTGCGTGGCTATAAATGTTCTTGTTTGGCTATGGTTGTAATACAACAAATAAATTGCCTATGAAATACATACCGGTAGTAAAAAGTAAAAACATACAGTGTGTTCATTTATATTTCAAATCTTTCATTTCTTCTGATACCACAGCCACTGTGAAGAGGTATTCAAATCAAACAGTAAAACAGCAAATATATCACAAATATAATGTTGAGCATTGACACCGGTCACCTGTGAATGACGTCACTGTTATTACACACTATTCCTCCGCCAAATATTACAGTATACCAACCTTCAGTTTACAATTGCCTGAATTCTTATACCACATCTTTTCTACACATCAACCTGTCTGAGACTTCTCACATCACATAATTTCTCAAAAAACACAAAACTATACACTGCCTGTCATGAAAATGCATTTTTTACCAAAATGAAAAATGAACTATATTATTTATTAGGACTACATTTACGTATATACATACAGCCCTAATAGAACAAGAGAGACAACAATGGGGTAGCGACTTAAGTACCCTCTTGTGAGTACGTCAATCTTTCTGTCCAGATCTGTGTAACTAATGGATGCACGTATAACTTTCGTCCGCATCGGGTTAGTAACACCAGAGTTGTGGCCCTTTAATTTATTAAAATTCAATAAATTGCCGTAACTAAGTAACCGCTTCATGGAATTTCATGAAACTGAAAAGTACATATGCATCGCCCTAGTATAAAGGTGCATGTATAACTTTCGTCCGGATCATGTCGATATAACACCGCAGTTATGGCCCTTTAATTGATTAAAAATTCAATAAATTGCTAAAAAACTAAGTAACCACTGTATGGAATATCATCAAACTTAAACTAGAATCAGATTACCATTGTGCTGTGTTGTCCTGCAAGTGTGACCCACATTGCAATAGTAAAACCAGAGTTATTGCCCTTGGGGTTATTAAAAATGTTCCCTTGAATGAATTAAAATTTCAATATTTTCACCATCACCGTAATGCCATTAAACTTAAATCCGATCTGGCCAGAGTTACTGCCCTTGATTTGATAATAAATACAACATAACTTAATAATATACATATATACCGATATGGGTATATGCCTTTTATTTGTTTTAAACCCTAATAACTGATTCGGCTGGGGATACCATTGTGTGGCATGGTTCTCTGCAAGTTCAACCCAGATTGAATCGGTGACACGACAGTTACTTATCTTCAGTGTATTGAATAATTATATAAAGTCTACATCCGTTATGTCGAATTCTCCGGTTATCTCGAAGTCGGATCAAAGTCCTATTTCAGACACTAACATTTTACATATAACTGGCTCCGTTTATATAGAATTTCGTTAAGTTAAACTTCGGTTATGTCGAAGATACCGAAGTCCCGTTTCAGACACTAACATTTTACATATAACTGGCTCTGTTTATATAGAATTTCGTTAAGTCAAACTTCGGTTATGTCGAAGATACCGAAGTCCCGTTTCAGACACTAACATTTTACATATAACTGGCTCCGTTTATATAGAATTTCGTTAAGTCAAACTTCGGTTATGTCGAAGATACCGAAGTCCCGTTTCAGACACTAACATTTTACATATAACTGGCTCCGTTTATATAGAATTTCGTTAAATCAAACTTCGGATATGTCGAAGTATTTTGTTGGGTCCGATGGAATTCAACATAACAGATGTAGACTGTATATACAGTATATAAACTATCCATCCCAATCTGGAACCAATCCATTTGCCATTAACCTGCCAATCACGACTAAAATCACTTTTGCAAACATCATAGAGCCAGATCGGACGGCACAGAACATACTCTGATCAGGATCTATGCTGTTTGCTATTCGGATAGTGGAGCTAAATCACTTGTCTGAATAGCAAACAGCATAGATCCTGATCTGCACCGCGGCTGATCTGGATCTATATTGTTTGCACATTATTAACTGTATTATCATTCTATGAATCTGTTGCATTATACATGCTGATGCACCGAATCTTGTCTATTTTGATGAAATGTTTTCGATATACAGTCAAACCTGTGTTAGCGGTCACCTCCATTAAGCAGCCAACCTGTATTAATCAGCCAGATTCCCAATATGTTGTTTTATTATACGTTTCACCACTATTAAGCAGCCACTTTGTGATTTCCTTGGCTCGCTGTTTAAGACAGGTTTGACTGTTTACTAGTAGAGGACTTGTCTAGTGTTTCCATTTTGGGAGAAATCCGTCAAGGTCTGTGGGAGAAATAGGTCATGGTCTGTGAGAGAAATAGGTCATGGTCTGTGAGAGAAATAGGTCATGGTCTGTGAGAGAAATAGATCATGGTCTGTGGTAGAAATAGGTCATGGTCTGTGGTAGAAATAGTTCATGGTCTGTGGGAGAAATAGGTCATGGTCTGTGAGAGAAATAGGTCATGGTCTGTGAGAGAAATAGGTCATGGTCTGTGGGAGACATAGGTCATGGTCTGTGGGAGACATAGGTCAAGGTCTGTGGGAGACATAGGTCAAGGTCTGTGGGAGAAATAGGTCATGGTCTGTGAGAGAAATAGGTCATGGTCTGTGAGAGAAATAGGTCATGGTCTGTGAGAGAAATAGCTCATGGTCTGTGGGAGAAATAGGTCATGGTATGTGGGAGAAATAGGTCAAGGTCTGTGGGAGAAATAGGTCATGGTTTGTGGGAGAAATAGGTCACAGCCTGTGGTCAGGGGCAGTCAGCGAAGTGTCCACTCACATTGACTTCTATAGTAAACTAGGCATGCTTGTAACTCTAAAACAAAGCAAAATAGACAAGTGTTTTGATATATTTATCTACAATAGAGTACATTGTGTATTCTATGAGATGTAGTAAAGCTTGTTTTGATATATTTATCTACAATAGAGTACATTGTGTATTCTATGAGATGTAGTAAAGCTTGTTTTGATATATTTATCTACAATAGAGTACATTGTGTATTCTATGAGATGTAGTAAAGCTTGTTTTGATATATTTATCTACAATGAGTACATTGTGTATTCTATGAGATGTAGTAAAGCTTGTTTTGATATATTTATCTACATTGTGTATTCTATGAGATGTAGTAAAGCTTGTTTTGATATATTTATCTACATTGTGTATTCTACATGCTACAGTACATGTTGGTAACATACTATACAATGTTTTAGCTAATATACAAATAAGTATTGTTATGTTCCTTTATAAGTTGTTATACAACAAATACATTGCCTGTACATAGTAAAATGTAAAAACACAGCCTTTTTCATTTATATCTCCAATCTTTCCATTCTGCTGGTACCAGTGTACTGCTGTGTCGAGGTATTCAAATCAAACTGAAAAACAGCAAAAAAAATATTGCATATAAATGATAGTGTTATTGTGACACCATTTATCTGTGAATGACGTCACTGTGTTTACAAACAGTATTCTTCCGCCAAATATAACGGTATATGTGTTTTCTACACATCGACTTGTCTTCAGTTTTCTACACATCGACTTGTCTTCAGTTTTCTACACATCGACTTGTCTTCAGTTTTCTACACATCGACTTGTCTTCAGTTTTCTACACATCGACTTGTCTTCAGTTTTCTACACATTGACATGTCTTCAGATTTCTACACATTGACTTGTCTTCAGATTTCTACACATCGACTTGTCTTCAGTTTTCTACACATCGACTTGTCTTCAGTTTTCTACACATTGACGTGTCTTCAGTTTTCTACACATTGACTTGTCTTCAGTTATCTACACATCAACTTGTCTTCAGTTTTCTACACATCGACTTGTCTGAATTATTATCAATCACATATTTCCTCAAAAAAACCAAAAAACTATCATTGCCGCCTCCGTCTATTTATGTATATACAACACTATGGCGTACACGTAGAGACCTCTGATGCACCTCCGACTATTTATGTATATACAACACTATGGCATACACGTAGAGACCTCTGATGCACCTCCCTCTATTTATGTATATGTGGTAGGGTTCGTATTCTGGGGGATCAGTAAAATGACAACACCCTATACGATTCATCACTCTATTCGATCTCCGTAGACAACAAGGCTCTCGAATGCTTTGGTTCTACAATACACATATATACACACATTAAGAATAGGATTAAAACATATGCGTCATATAAATATATATAGATGATTTGCGGTGCTTGGGTTAACAACAAAAACAACATATTATATACGTTGGCACTATATATACTCTCGTCAGGTTCGTGGTTCGTAATAACGCTTACTCTTACTCCAATATATATAAGACATCCGTAACACAGAGGTAATCTATGTTACATCCATGTCTCTGATGAAACATAGACCTATGCAACACAGACAAATGCAACATAGACAAATGCAACATAGACATATATAACATAGACCAATACAATATAGACCAATACAATAACTTACGCAGAGATATGGTCTCTGTAACACTTCTCGCTATTCTCCACCGTCCGCAACACATTCAACCACTCACTCACTCACTGGTGCCGGCGACAACTGAATAATACTTTTGAAGACTTCTATTCTCTAACTATATTATAAAATGCTCTCTTTATAAAAGACGTCCGACTATCATACGATATTGGAAGTGACTGCGTTGGAATACCACGCTACATAACGATCATACACATATCCTCGAGTTAAACTCGCTACGCACGGTTGCGTCTTACTGACCATTACACATCGTGTATATCTACAAGGAATAACTGGTTTAAAGTATGGAGGCTAAAACGGACCCTACTACATATAAACAACACTATGACGTACACGTAGAGACCTCTGATGCACCTCCCTCTATTTATGTATATACAACACTATGGCGTACACGTAGAGACCTCTGATGCACCTCACTATATTTATGTATATACAACACTATGGCGTACACGTAGAGACCTGATGCACCTCCGACTATTTATGTATATACAACGCTATGGCGTACATGTAGAGACCTGATGCACCTCCGACTATTTATGTATATACAACACTATGGCGTACACGTAGAGACCTCTGATGCACCTCCCTATATTTATGTATATACAACACTATGACGTACACGTAGAGACCTCTGATGCACCTCCCTCTATTTATGTATGTACAACACCATGACGTACACGTAGAGACCTCTGATGCACCTCCCTATATTTATGTATATACAACACTATGGCGTACACGTAGAGACCTCTGATGCACCTCCGACTATTTATGTATATACAACACTATGGCGTACACGTAGAGACCTCTGATGCACCTCCAACTATTTATGTATATACAACACTATGGCGTACACGTAGAGACCTGATGCACCTACGTCTATTTATGTATATACAACACTATGGCGTACACGTAGAGACCTCTGATGCACCTACGTCTATTTATGTATATACAACACTATGGCGTACACGTAGAGACCTCTGATGCACCTCCGACTATTTATGTATATACAACACTATGGCGTACACGTAGAGACCTCTGATGCACCTCCGTCTATTTATGTATATACAACACTATGGCGTACATGTAGAGACCTCTGATGCACCTCCGACTATTTATGTATATACAACACTATGGCGTACACGTAGAGACCTCTGATGCACCTCCGACTATTTATGTATA
>CM026400.1:7627414-7661794 GCA_014843695.1 Archivesica marissinica
TAGCCATGGTGTTAAACAATTGGATTTGTTATCAGCCATGATGTTAAACAATTGGTTTTGTTATTAGCCATGGTGTTAAACAATTGGTTTTGTTATTAGCCATGTTGTTAAGCAATTGGTTTTGTTATCAGCCATGTTAACAATTGGATTTGTTATTAATCGTGTTGGTAATGATTTTGTTAATAGCTATGTTGGTAACAATTGATTTTGCTATTAGCCACGATGTTAACAATTGAGTTTTTATTAGTTATTGCTATAACCATGTTAGTAACAATTGATTTTGTTATTAACCATATTGTTAACAATTGATTTTTGATCAGCCATGCTGTTGCAGGTTCGAATCTCACCGGGGGCGTCGAATTATTTCATGTGAGTAAGCTATCCAACTGGTTTGCGGAATGTCGATGCCCGCCGGTGCCTGAAATACTGCTCAAAGGGGCATCCGGCGATCTTTCTCCACGAATAATAGTGGGATCGCCGCTCTATGACCCACGCAGTTGGTGCGACTTTAAACCACAGAAACAAATAAACAAGTCTTGGCTATTTAAATCGCTATTCTAAACAAACCATTACATAGAATACAATCGGATTAATTGAGCCACGACGTCCAGGTCATCATGTTATATTTATCCAAAACAACAGGCTCAAATTGAGAACACTTAGTCAATTGTATTGCCTTCATGGGTAAAAAGTACGAATAGAAATTTGATAAGGGCTATAATAGCGAATTATGTTTATACTACATGTAATATGTATCCAAACATTTTATGGAATACAGAATATATAATTTAAAGTCGACTAGCGGCGAACGTTGGTATATGTTTGACATATTTGCTGTTGTAGACTAGAAGCCTACCATTATGCATAACATGTCAATGCTGAATTCGCAATGTGCATGCACAACCGTGGTTCTAGATTGGTTGACAATTATGCACTGCTGTATTGAAAAATAGCTAGTTCTTAAAGCTGGTGTTGCATGCATGCCTGATGACCTATCTGCATGGATTCAGTGTACTTAAACATAATGGCATTGTTTATTTAATGCAGGTATGGATGTATATCTCAAAAACAAATCAGACCGATACGAACGATACATTATACTACTAGTTAAAGGTGGACGCTTAGTACTATCGAACTTTCTAGAACACGAATTAAAGAGACAGAGGAAAGATCTAAGACAGGTTATTCAAGATAAAGAAAGTTTCTTCAAGAAAAACATCACTAACAATGGTCACGTAGATACTCTATATCCACATGAATCTAATTCTGCACAACAATTTGACACTTCAACTTGGGACACCATACTCTTAGCGGTTGTTCTTCTGCAAGTCATTGACTGTAATTGTGAAAATGATATAAAACTTGCAATAGAAAGCATTAGTAACGCAGAAAAGAACTACGCAGACGCAGTAATTTTGTCATTGAACAGCGATGCTTTCTCAGATTATGTAGTTGATCTAAAGTGTAGCATTAAAGAACTGTCGCGTGTTCTGGAAAATGACAAGAAATCAGAAATTGAAAAGATTTTGGAAGAATGTAAGAGCAATTCACAGAACAGTCAAACACCACAGGCATGCTTCGAAGAGCTCACGTCTCGAGGGATACAACTAAAGAGTATAGCGGATACATTTGCTGGTATGTTTGTAATTTGCTCGTATAAAGATAATGAACTGAATAAATCTATATATCAAATTTATTCAGTTCATTATTTACAAATATTTACAAGATAATACATACGTGTATTAATACAACATGCATACATTCAAATGCAATGTATATGTATGATACTACATGTATATATGTTACAAACTATTTTCAATTTTCCTGGTTCGATCCCCCGTCTGACCCTATTAAATTAACAATCTTTCAGATGGGACGTTAAACCGAGGTCTCGTGTCGGTGCTTTACCAGAGGAGACTCTGGAATGGGTCTCTCTCTGTATCATGCACTATCCTCCAAAAATCTCAAATGACTAATCTCTTCTCTTAAACATTATGACAATAAATTTATGTATATTTAACGTAAATGGAATGGCATCCAGAGAAGTGGAGATAGTAGTAATAGCAGAGGTATTGGTATTTTTATAAACTGTGATAGACCAAATAATGAAGATAAAGAATTCTTTGATATATTAGGAAAAGTAATAACAGATAATAACAGTGGAACACTAATAATTGGCGGAGACTTTAATGTTGTGCTAAATGTTGACTTAGATAAACTAAATGGAAGACTAGATACAAATAAACAAAACTCACAGCAGTTAAATATAATAATTGAAAACAATGACCTTCACGATAATTGGCGAACAGCAAACCCTTTAACTAAGAAATATAGTTGGCATTCAAATACTAAACCGCTTTCTGTATTTTTATTTAATTCATCACTAACGTTGCCGAAAACATTATTTCTAGAAATATTGTCATTGTATTATTCCATTCACGTTGGTTAGTTATGTCAACCACTCCCACGAAGACAAGTGTCCTGGGACGCCAGTTTGATTTACTGACCTGCCATCAAAGATTTCGTTATTTCCAGCGTTATCATTCATGATTTTAATAACTTCACATAAGTTTCATGGGCTATTTTCTCACAATTGTCACTTTGTTTTAAATCGATATGTTTCAATAATATAGCAGATTGTAAATAACACTAGCCTTAGCTATAATTATGATTAGTTTAAACATATTTATATTATGTCAATACATGATTATTTACAACAACTGATATAAAGAATTGGACGGAAAGCTGTATAGCTTATGAATGTCCTCTCCTTTAAATATTTGTGATTAAGCAGGTATAATAGTTTATATACAACGATTGCGAAACAAGCTTTAGCAATTTAAATAAATCATACCAACATTTAATCGCTAATAGCATTATTGAGTCATGTTAGAATGGACTATTTCGTGGATAGTCGCAATATGAAAAAACAAATAAACAAATACTGATTACGCTCACTTTAAAGTTACGTTCAATACGTTCAATATTCTATTGTGCTACCGTTAAACTTGCATTTTGTAGAACAACAAAATAAAACAACCCAATTATATATTGGTAAATATATTGTTGTCGAATAAATTAATTCTCTGTTGTCCAATTCAACGATTTATTTGATGTTGAAACATATTTCTTATATTTCAGAGACATTAAAAAAAACTAAAGACCATCTGCAACAAATGATAACTCATGGGATAGATTTCAAGAACGAACATGGTAACTCTATTATTTTTCGGTATTTCTATTTTAAATAATCAAGTAAAAATATTATCGAACATATTAGCCAACTTTCTAATTTTCGGGAAACAAATTCGAGTATTCATATATAAAAAGAAAGAAGACACAAGTTCCCAAATCACCTTGTCATTCCACCAAGATGGACATGACCACCAGTGTCATATTTAATTGTTCCAGTTGGATTATTTGTAGTGGAGCAATTTGCCAACATAAAGTTTGTTTTAATGCCCAAACCACCTTGTTGGTCTCCCAACAAGCTTGGCATAAAACAGCAGACTATAATCCTGTTACTACCAATCTGTTGTGCATTTTGTAATCCAGTTCATGTTAAATTAGTTTTGTTCCGGTTGGGTAACTCATAGCTGATTTATGGCTCTTTGAACATTCTTACAGCTGACACCTTGCCTGCCATTTATCTCCAACAAACCCATGTTGGTTTGCCACTATTCATAACAGGAAACACCAGTAAGATGTGTAATCGTTTTTGTTATTTTCTAGTCTGGTTGGCGGGTTACTGTATGAAACAAAGGGTAATCTGTATTTATTTTCTTAATTGGACGTGACTCCATATTAAATTATGTTTCTCGTAGTTGTTGTTCAGTACTGCAATTTCCTTTTCTAATCTAATCTTTATTTCCAAATATCGTTTGAAATGCACGGGTTTGTTTGTTTATATTTCATATTTAATAATTATTAAGAGATTTACGAGAGAGATGTTTTGTGGATTTATGGTCGTTTGAGCTTGTTGCCAATGCAGATCATGTAGTCCCTCCATCTTCATAATTCCTTGTTGATTGCTCACATTTCTTCACATGAACCATTAATATGATGTATCGTTGTGTGTATTCTTTTCAGGTTTGACTATTATTATTGTATTTACTGTCCGTTCAACATCTTGACACAACACATCGTGTCCGCGATACGTCACTGGAATCCAGTTTGGATGTGTTTAGCTGATTGATTGCCCTTTGAACAGGGTGGCAAATCAAAAGTGTTACCATATTTCGTATCCAAACCACTACTAATTCACCAGCTCATGAACACAGAAAATAATCATTATCACTCGTTGTTACGCGATGCGTGATACTGTTACTGTTAATGCTGTAAAATATAATTCGCTTCGCCCATACACTGAAACAAACAAATATCCGCTTTATAGTTGATGAATTGCCGTTAGCGGGTAGGTCAAATAAATACTAGACAAATATTACTAATACACAATAGTATTGTTTTTTATTCAGTACTAGAGCTGAAAATGATAACACTTGGAAAGGATGAAGAGAAAAATAAATTGGCAGAAACAATTCTGACTCAAGTTTGGTCTGAAGCCATAAACAGATGTGACACCACTACTGATTATCATGAAGTAAGAAGAGAAGTGGACAACATCCTTGAAGAAATTAGAAAGCGGAGACACGGTAAAAATGTCAGCATCACGCAGAAGTGTATTCTTTTGCAAATAACCTGCTCTTCGCCCGCTGAATTGTTGAATCTTATCAACTATTTTGAGAGTGATGGCTTTAAAGGAATGCTTGGCAATATATCGAAGGAAATGGGTTACAATATCGATACCGTATTTTCTATGCATGCAAACCTAACATTGGAATCACTTCATGAACTCCTCAGCGACAGTCGTAAGTTTGTTTCAATTCCAATTGAAGTAGAAGTTAGCTGGAAAATTTACCATCATGATGATTCTTACAAGAGTGCGTATGACTTTGTATGAATTGTTGGAATGTTTCAATACTATACACTTGTAACTCATAAGGTTAGCTTTATGACACAACTACTACCCTTTTACTCCTTTAAGCCCCAAATATGATACAAAAAGGAAATCAAAATACAACTCTACAATGCATTTGATATTACTTGGGCCGTTACATTGAAAAATAGCGATCACTAATCTAAGGTAGTATTTGGAAATAAACATGTTGGTGCATTTATTACACAACTTGTGGGCTTGTAATTTGTTGTAAAACATTGGGTAGTAAATACAAATAAAACTGTTAACTCCTGGAATATCTGGGCTACTATATTACTACAATAGTTGATCAGACACGGTAATACGATGATAAACAGTAATACGATGATAAATGTAGGTTCATATAAATCCATGTGGTACAGGTTGACTGACAACACTATCATACGTAAGGAGTCAAATACCCTAATGCTCTGTTTGATATTATAATTGTGGCAAGACGTCCATGCAAAGCCGTACATACTGTGCGGGTTTATGCCACAATTGATTGGTAATATTGAACAACTACGTATCTAGATGACATTATCTCAGGTTGTTATTTGCAAATTGATAAAAAAAGGAGTTATTACTGTTGTACACTGTCAATTCAAAACAGAATGGGCTAGAAAACCATTTAGATATTAGAATAGACTTTTAGAAAACACGATAAACAACACAAGAACCGACACGTTCTTTCTTTTGTCAATGTAGGAAGTACAATATGCTATATCCTCTTTTATAGCCGCTGAATGTCCACAGCAAGATCAACTTGGTATCACCCTCCCAATTACAGTCTCCTCGCCAGCTGGTATGAAGGAGTTACGCTCATTCCTCAAGAGTGGTACAATAACAAACAGCGCACATGCCATTGCAGCATCTCTGTCGAAACACTTAGGGGACACCATAAGTCTGAACATTCAGGCAGATATGACAGATTTACAAAGTGTATTTGACAATACTGGTAAGAATCCCTAATAACGTTAAGTCTGACTGAACACTGGAAGTTGCAGTTGCTTTGAAATAATGTGTCATAATTTGTCACAAAATACTTATGTCAATTTGGGAAAATAGATTACAATGTATGTATACAATCCCATAGTTTGCAAAGCAGAAATGTATTTTAGGGAAGTTCCTGCACTTGCATCTTCAATTTCTATTAACTAGAGTGATATATTTATTATATTATGTATTATGTCAATTATAATTTTATTCTAGGAAACTGCAAATATTAACTGGCATGCTCGGAAAGATACACATGTGATTACAATGCTATGAGGGTCTGATTGACATGTACCTTTATTATACAATCACTGTTTGAATACGAAAAGTGTACTATCATAGTCGCATACATGTGTGCATACGATCATGTACATGCACCTGTATATTGATGTGGCTTATTGATACATTAGTCAATGTATGATTTTATTTGTTTTATCCTAGCGTTCACCTAGCGTAATATGGATTACAGGACTAATTCATTTCACATGCATTTCTGCAACACGAGCGCATGATATAAGTATGCGTGTTGCATTTCAAATGAATAATTCTATTACGGTAGAGGTTGTATTAACAGACAATCACAAAATATCTACTTCATTAGATTGACTATCTCTCTCTGGCCAAAACATAGATTATGTGCTTGACGTGGTGATTTGTTTTCATCGTTGTGTGCAGCTGTTATATTTGCATTTATAAGGAAAGATCGCAATATAAATACTAGTAATATCTATATAGTCAGCTAAGCAGTTGCATATCATATTATTTTCATAAAAGACACTGACCAGTCCAGCTCCGACAGCTTTGAGGACAATGAAGAATATACAGATCATCGTCTACAACATAACAGTCAACAGACCGAAGATGACGCCCACATGGAATACGTAGATCGAGACGATATACAGACCGAAGATGACGCCCACATAGAATACGTAGATCGAGACGATATACAGACCGAAGATGACGCCCACATAGATCGAGACGATATACAGACCGAAGATGACGCCCACATAGAATACGTAGATCGAGACGACATACAGACCGAAGATGACGCCCACATAGATCGAGACGATATACAGACCGAAGCTGACGCCCACATAGAATACGTAGATCGAGCCGACATACAGATCGTAGATGACGCCCACATAGATCGAGACGATATACAGACCGAAGATGACGCCCACATAGAATACGTAGATCGAGGCGATATACAGACCGAAGATGATGACGGCAAGAATACGTAGATCGAGACGATATACAGACCGAAGATGACGACGGCATAGCATACGTAGATCGAGCCGACATACAGACCGAAGATGACGCCCACATAGAATACGTAGATCGAGACGATATACAGACCGAAGATGACGCCCACATAGATCGAGACGATATACAGACCGTAGATGACGCCCACATAGAATACGTAGATCGAGACGATATACAGACCGTAGATGACGCCCACATAGAATACGTAGATCGAGACGATATACAGACCGTAGATGACGCCCTCATAGAATACGTAGATCGAGACGGCATAGAAAACGTACGGGTATAAGTTTATAAAGTGTTTACAATGCAGCGGTCTTTATTTGTTAAATGGAAGGATAAAGGTAGACTTTCAGGGACATGTTACATGTAAAGGGCTAGCACGGTTGATTATATCATGTGTACTTCATCTTTGTTTGAATATGTATATGGATTGAACGTTTTAGAAGGTTGTAGTTTATTCTCTGACGCGCATAATCCATTACAGTTCAAAGTTGATTTTCAGGCATGTTGCACAGTCATATAACAATAACCAAACTAATTCAAAGGAGGTTAAATTATGGATATATATAAACGAAATGTATTTTTAGAGAAATTAGACACTAATGAATTGCTAGATTACTGAACACCGTTTGGTATCTCAAAAGAACTTTAACCAAGCAAATGCTGATAAAATTGTTAATTTTGTGTATGTGTTTATGGGTTCGAATCGCACCGACAGCTTAGGTCAGATGGCGATTATGTATCTATTATTGGTGGAGGAAGATCCCGGTTACCCTTCGAGCAGTATTTCACACCATTCCAATTCTGGAGATAACCTATTCCTGACCTATAAATGATAGATACATATATGTACACATATATTACGTGTATATCCTTTGTATTACAGGAATTCGATGATTACACATCATGCTTGAGCGAGTCTGAAAAACGGCGTGTACACATACAGGACATGTCAGAATATAGGAGAGGTAAAACACTTAAACATCTATTCGGTACTCATGTGCGTGTATCTATTATTATTATTGATTGGACGAGTACGTATTTCACAGAAACCTAACATGAAAATACGTGCTCGCAGTCAGTCGAACATAATATATCCAGTCGTGTCTGATGAGAGCACATTTCATTGATAACCATTGTAACGAGTGAAATGAGAAAGCTATATCAATTGTAACGACAGACTGGGTAAATTGTGGCAATTTTACGTTCGGTAGAAAAGGGGAAACGATGACAATTGTATCGGGGAAACGGTAAAGAAAGGTGTGGCCGTTGTAACAACAGAAATGGCACAACTGAGACACTTGTAAGGACAGCAATGAGGAAATATGTTGCATTTGTAACGAGGGAAACATATGTTGCAATTGTAACAACAGAAATGGGACAGCTGTGGCAATTGCAACTTGAGAAACCGGAGAACTATGGCAATTGCTAAGACACAAATGGGAAAGCACTGTCAATTGTAACGAGAGAAATGGGAAAAACTATGACAAACATAGCGAGATAAATCGGAAAGTTGGAACAATTGTAACGAGAGAAATGGTGTCATATAGAATATTGACCCGCCATAATAATGACCCGTGGGTCATTATTCTATAGGAAAAAGTGACCCGATGGTCCATATTCTATTGTAGAATATTGACCCCCCTTATAGAACCCCCTTTTCCCCAAAGCCTACACAAACAATGTTATCAATATATTGTATTAATAATTGCATAAACTATAAAATAAACAATTATTAATAAAATTATATTGAATTAATGTATGAAAAAAGACATACACCCAACTTAATTGGTATTTGAAACCATGCAGCTGAAAATAAATACCATAAAATAGCACAGTACTAACCATTCTTGTCATATTTATGCAATTCTTCTCTTAAACTTGCCAGAAAATGTGTGTGTACAACTGACGTAGCTAACTAATTTTGTTAATAAAGCAATACAACCTTATTGGCACTGCAATCAACTGTGACACGTCCCGTGTTCCCAATAATCTGCTTACATGTTATATATAATTCATAATAGGTAATATTTTATTATTGTTATGAGTAAAAACAGACAACATTATGGGTCATTATTCTATGGACAAGTGATCCCCCTCATTCGTACTGTGTAAACATAGGGGTGTCATTATTCTATGGTATGGAAAAGTGACCCCCTCACTCATATATTTAACATACAGGGGGGTCATTATTATATGTAAAGGTGACCCGCCATATCTCGTATAGTTAACATTATTCTATGGTCAGGAATGGTGACCCCCCTCACTCATATAATTTACATATAGGCGGTCATTATTCTACGGGATGGAAAAGTGCCCCCCTCACTCGCATAGTGTAAATACAAGGGGATCATTATTCTACGGCATGTAAAGGTGATCAGACAACATCTCATATAGCTTACATACAGGGAGGCGATTATTCTATGGTATGAAAATGTGACCCCCCTCACTCATATAGTTTACATACAGGGTGTCATTATTATATGGCATGGAAAAGTGACCCCCGTTGACTCGTACTGTGTACACATAGGGGGGGGTCATTATTCTATGGCATGGAAAAGTGACCCCCTCACTCATATAGTTTACATAAAGGGCGGTCATTATTCTGGCATCTGAAAGTGATATCCCTCACTCATACTGTGTAAACATAGGGGGGGGGGTCATTATTATATGGCATTGAAGCGTAACCCCCGTTAACTCATACAGTGTAAACATAGGAGGGGGCCATTATTCTACGGCATGTAAAGGTGACCATTCAAATCGCATATAGTTTACATACAGGGAGGGAGTCATTATTCTATGGCATGGAAAACTGACCTCCTCCGCAGTCATATAGTTTACATACAGGGAGGGAGTCATTATTCTATGGCATGGAAAACTGACCTCCTCCGCAGTCATATAGTTTACATACAGGGGGTCATTATTCTATCGTATGGAAAAGTGACCCACCGTTACTCGTACTGTATAAACATAGGGGGTCATTATTTTATGGCATGAAAAAGTAACCTCCTCCGCAGTCATATAGTGTACATCAGGGGATCATTATTCTATCGCATGGAAAAGTGACCCGCCGTCACTCGTACTGTGTAAACATAGGGGTTATTATTTTATGGCATGGAAAAGTGACCCGCCGTCACTCGTACTGTGTAAACATAGGGGGACATTATTCGATGGCATGGAAGTATGGCCTGCCTTCACTCGGATAATCTACATATAGGGGATCATTATTCTATGGCATGGACAAGTGACCTACCCTCAATCAAATAATCTACATTAAGAGGGTCACATTCTACATGTATGCATGGATCAGTTTCTTGCACTGAATACATAGGGAGGCACACATAAAATATAACGTTGTCGGTCCTTGCTCATAAACTATTAAAATATTACTTATTATGAATGATATAAAACATGTAACCAGTGTATTGGAAATACAGGAAGTGTCACTGTTGGTTGCAGTTCCCTAAAAATGGTTGTATTGCTTTTCACACCTGTGGCAAATATGATAAGGTTTAATTTGATCCACACTAGTCAGAATTACAATTGTTAACAACATATTACATAGTTATGCACATTTTCTGGAAAGTTTTATGAGAACATGATAATAATGGTGTGCTATAATAAGTGGATAGCATAATAATTAGATTTGATAAAGAAATATACATCAATTTCTTCTGAAGAAGCATCCAACTAGCATTTTAACCCATATGAGCGACGCCTCCCGAAGAGATTACGTCATTTTAGATTTTTGGAGAATAGTGCAATGATACAGACAGCGACCCATTCCAGAGGGTAATTATTCCATGGCATCGAAAAGTGACCCTCTCTCATATAGTCTACACATAGCGGGGCCATTATTCTATGACATCCATGTTCAATGTATACATAGGGGTTGGGGGGTCATTGTTCTTATTTGTTTTATGATTGTCTGTGTAAATATTATGCATATGCATTAAGTGAACCTCCTAATTATACAGCACCCACCACCTCATTATCATCTTTAGAACCTGATAAAGACAAATTATCTGCATACTTGTTTTGTTCAGATTCAATATATTTATGTTATTCGGTACATTATTGTAT
Organism: Archivesica marissinica; assembly: GCA_014843695.1. Lineage (NCBI taxonomy): Eukaryota > Metazoa > Mollusca > Bivalvia > Venerida > Vesicomyidae > Archivesica > Archivesica marissinica. The sequence goes on from CM026400.1 coordinate 7,638,735, forward strand.
CAACATATATGTTGTTCGGCCTTATACAGTGCTAATTAACATTTAATTATAATAAATTCAATATTCTATATGACACCGGGACTCCCGAAAAGCACTCTTTTCCCAATACATATGAATTACAAACTTTGAGAATTTTCAATTGTCGGTTCATATTCTTTGAAGTCTGCAGAATTGAAATTATGCCTGTTTCAACAATACTACATGTACTATATAGCTTGCGCCTTCATCAGGTGTCTGCTATATAATTACATTATAATTCAACGTTTCGGCTTGCGCCTTCATCAGGTATCTGCTATATAATTACATTATAATTCAACGTTTCGGCTTGCATAGTTCAACGTTTCGGCTTGCGCCTTCATCAGGTGTCTGCTATATAATTACATTATAGTTCAACGTTTCGGCTTGCGCCTTCATCAGGTGTCTGCTATATAATTACATTATAATTCAACGTTTCGGCTTGCGCCTTCATCAGGTGTCTGCTATATAATTACATTATAGTTCAACGTTTCGGCTTGCGCCTTCATCAGGTGTCTTCTATATAATTACATTATAATTCAACGTTTCGGCTTGCGCCTTCATCAGGTGTTTGCTATATAATTACATTATAATTCAACGTTTCGGCTTGCGCCTTCATCGGGTGTCTGCTATATAATTACATTATAGTTCAACGTTTCGGCTTGCGCCTTCATCAGGTGTCTGCTATATAATTACATTATAGTTCAACGTTTCGGCTTGCGCCTTCATCAGGAATTAAAACAATAAAGAATACAACGGTCGTGACGTCTAAATAATAACGACGTCGCTTCATTTAGCGAAAAATTGCTGACAAGTTTTATATTAACCAAATACACCACTGGATAATGACTAACACAATGCATTTTATTTGCTTTTTGCAATGTAATGTCGCTTTACTCATGTGCATGTTTTAAATAATATGAAAAACTAAAGTTTTCGTCCATGTTTCTGTTGTTTGGCAACATGTTTTTCCTTGACTGTCTCAATAAACTGTGTACACATGACACAATCTGCTGTCATTCAAATAACAGACGGCTCGCTTCTGACAAATGCAACCCAGGTTCGATCCTCAGACTGTGTAAACTATGTGAGATGGTTAGGTTGTTGGAGAAGGTGAGGTACTAACGTGTTTTCTTACTATTTAGGAAGTGAATGTAGGGGGAACATTGAGCACCATAAGACAGTGTTGAGGAGAGGGTATGACATACTAACGTGTTTTCTTACTATTTAGGAAGTGAATGTAGGGGGATCATTGAGCATCGTAAGACAGTGTTGAGGAGAGGGTATGACATACTAACGTGTTTTCTTTCTATTTAGGAAGTGAATGTAGTGGGAACATTGAGCACCCTAATACAGTGTTGAGAGGGTATGACGTACTCGTTACTTACATGGAGCCTGTACCAGTCCTCGATATCCTACGCGGAAAGGAGACATTAACGTTTAAACAGTATCGGGACATCACGGTAAATGTTACAGACTCAATGATTTCATGGACACGGTACCAATCCCGATATCCTATATCCGATATCAAAATGAACTGTTTGCATGTAGAGATATCAAGTAGGTGTGCGGTACTGTTTATTACACAGACCCGGATCCCCGATATCCTATATCAAAATGAACTGTTTGCATGTAGAGATATCAAGTAGGTGTGCGGTAGTGTTCATTACACAGACCCGGATCCTCGATATCCTATATCAAAATGAACTGTTTGCATGTAGAGATATCAAGTAGGTGTGCGGTAGTGTTTATTACACAGACCCATATCCTCGATATCCTATATCAAAATGAACTGTTTGTATGTAGAGTTATCAAGTAGGTGTGCGGTACTGTTTATTACACAGACCCGGATCCTTGATATCCTATATCAAAATGAACTGTTTGCATGTAGAGATATCAAGTAGGTGTGCGGTAGTGTTCATTACACAGACCCATATCCTCGATATCCTACATTTATATTGTGTAGAGATATCAGGGTAAGTGTACAGTACTCGTTTCGCAATCGAGCTAAAATAAATTTGTATAAACTATAACATGGACCCAGAACCAATGCTTAATATCGTAATACATCTTTACATTCATGTTGTGTACAGGGCTACAGTTTGACTTTCAAAATAAGGAGATCGTTTAACTCTGCACTGTTAATTAAAAATTTAAGATACATGGGGGTGGATGTTGTTGCAAAGTGTGTGTAATATTTCTAAGGAATTTTCTTGTCTTAAACAGTTTTGATATAATAATTAAACACTACCTACCTTAGCACCTACTGTAATTATCCAATTACATGGCGTCCGCCTCCGTGGTCGAGCGGTTAAGGTCGCTGACTTGTATACCACTGTAAACTATCATCACTGATGGTCACGGGTTCGAGCCCCATTCAGGCCGTGTCTCATTTATATGATAAAGTTGGCAGTTTCTTACGGAGGTTGGTGCACCCAAGTACTGGTTAACCGCTGGAGCCTGCCCAGGAAAGGTGTTGTTAGGTAAACTGCCCGCCGGCGATATAGCCCAAAATGGTGCTGATGCAGGCGTAAAACCCGAAATATAACATAACCAATTACATGGCAGAGTCTCTTGTCAATATATCGATACATTTCCCCCCATCAATGACACCACTAGTGTACATGGGAGAAGTTTAAGGTGTACAAGGCAGAATATTAAGGTATTTTAGGTAGATGTTTAAGGTAAATGAGAGGGAGAAGTTTAATGTATACATGGGAGAATAGGGTCTATTGAGGGAGAATTTTAAGTTATACAAGTGAAAAATTAAATGTATATGAGGTAGAATCTTAAAATAAATGAGGGAGACGTTTAATTTATATGAGTGGGAATTTTAAGGTGTTCAAAGGAAACGTTTAAGGTACATGTATATGCGGGCTAAGATTTAGGTATGCAACAGAGGAGTTAATGGTACACAAGGGAGATGCAAGGGAGAAGTTTAGGTATACAAAAATAAATGAGGGAGAAGTTTAATGTATGTGAAGGAGACGCTTAATGTAAATGAGGGAGACATTTAACGTATTCGATGGATAAGCTTGAAGTATGTGAGGGAGAAGTTTTAGGTATATGAGGGAGAAGTTTTAGGTATATGAGGGAGAAATTTAAGACATGCAGGTGGTGGGGGGGGGTAGTTTAAAGAAATTACTATTTCCTTATCTCGTAATGTAAATCAACATCAATTGCAAATGTCTCCATATGTCATAATGCAAAGTGCATCGATTGCAAATGTCTCCATATGTCATAATGCAAAGTGTGTCAATTGCAAATGTCTCCATATGTCGTAATGCAAAGTGCATCAATTGTAAATGTCTCCATATGTCATAATGCAAAGTGTGTCAATTGCAAATGTCTCCATATGTCATAATGCAAAGTGTGTCAATTGCAAATGTCTCCATATGTCATAATGCAAAGTGTGTCAATTGCAAATGTCTCCATATGTCATAATGCAAAGTGGGTCAATTGCAAATGTCTCCATATGTCATAATGCAAAGTGCATCAATTGCAAATGTCTCCATATGTCATAATGCAAAGTGCATCAATTGCAAATGTCTCCATATGTCATAATACAAAGTGTGTCGATTGCAAATGTCTCCATATGTCATAATGCAAAGTGTGTCGATTGCAAATGTCTCCATAGGTCATAATGCAAATTTTATTCAGCGTCTTAATCTTTGTCAGTAAGTGACAGTTCAGGGTTCCCGCTGGCGGTCGCCAAAGGCGCCACATGTTTTGTCAAATTTATGGCTTCAAATATTTATTTGTGAACTATATGGCTCTTTGTTGGCTGCAAGATTTTTTAAATGGCTCCAGTGTGTTTCAATTGGCGAAAGAAATGGCGCAGACAAACATTCAGACAGAGGGAACCCTGTCGGACTCTTCCATTTGAAAACTTAATCAACGCCAATTTAAATCATTTAGGAACTACAGCTTACATCCGATAAAAACCGAGAACTACTCAAGAAGATCCAATCTAGGGACGAAACCAGTTATAAAATATTCAAAGATGCCCTAACGAGTACAGGACAGACATTACTCGTACGGTACTTAGAATGCATTGAAAAGAAGGAAGATACAGAAGACCTAGAGAAAGAGTTGAAAGGTATGAAACAACCAGTACAAATTGAAAGACAAGACAAGATAGTACATTGTGCGCCATGTTGTCCTTGTGTATCATGTATATACATGTATAGCAGCATGCATCCCGTGTATAGCAGCATACATCCCATGTATATACATGTACAGCAGCATACATCCCATGTATATACATGTATAGCAGCATACATCCCATGTATATACATGTATAGTAGCATACATCCCATGTATATACATGTATAGCAGCATGCATCCCATGTATATACATGTACAGCAGCATACATCCCATGTATATACATGTATAGCAGCATACATCCCATGTATATACATGTATAGTAGCATACATCCCATGTATATACATGTATAGTAGCATACATCCCATGTATATACATGTATAGTAGCATACATCCCCTGTACAGCAGCATACATCCCATGTATGTACAGCAGCATACATCCCATGTATATACATGTACAGCAGCATACACCCTATGTATATACATGTACAGCAGCATACATCCCATGTATATACATGTACAGCAGCATACATCCCATGTATATACATGTACAGCAGCATACATCCCATGTATATACATGTACAACAGCATACATCCCATGTATATACATGTATAGCAGCATACATCCCATGCATATACATGTATAGCAGCATACATCCCATGTATATACATGTATAGCATCATACACCCCATGTATATACATGTACAGTAGCATACATCCCATGTATATACATGTACAGTAGCATACATCCCATGTATATACATGTACAGCAGCATACATCCCATGTATATACATGTATAGCAGCATACATCCCATGTATATACATGTATAGCAGCATACATCCCATGTATATACATGTACAGCAGCATACATCCCATGTATATACATGTACAGCAGCATACATCCCATGTACAGCAGCATACATCCCATGTATATACATGTACAGCAGCATACATCCCATGTATATACATGTATAGCAGCATACATCCCATGTATATACATGTACAGCAGCATACATCCCATGTATATACATGTACAGCAGCATACATCCCATGTATATACATGTACAGCAGCATACATCCCATGTATATACATGTACAGCAGCATACATCCCATGTATATACATGTACAGCAGCATACATCCCATGTATATACATGTATAGCAGCATACATCCCATGTATATACATGTACAGCAGCATACATCCCATGTATATACATGTATAGCAGCATACATCCCATGTATATACATGTATAGCAGCATACACCCCATGTATATACATGTACAGCAGCATACATCCCATGTATATACATGTACAGTAGCATACATCCCATGTATATACATGTACAGTAGCATACATCCCATGTATATACATGTACAGCAGCATACATCCCATGTATATACATGTATAGCAGCATACATCCCATGTATATACATGTATAGCAGCATACATCCCATGTATATACATGTACAGCAGCATACACCCCATGTATATACAGCAGCATACATCCCATGTATATACATGTATAGCAGCATACATCCCATGTATATACATGTACAGCAGCATACATCCCATGTATATACATGTACAGCAGCATACATCCCATGTATATACATGTACAGCAGCATACATCCCATGTATATACATGTACAGCAGCATACATCCCATGTATATACATGTACAGCAGCATACATCCCATGTATATACATGTACAGCAGCATACATCCCATGTATATACATGTACAGCAGCATACATCCCATGTATATACATGTACAGCAGCATACATCCCATGTATATACATGTATAGCAGCATACACCCCATGTATATACATGTACAGCAGCATACATCCCATGTATATACATGTATAGCAGCATACATCCCATGTATATACATGTATAGCAGCATACATCCCATGTATATACATGTATAGTTCCCATGTTGTGGGTGGCTTGGATGATACATTAGAAAACCATATTTATTTCACAGGCATCACGGCAGTAGCGATGGCAGAAAATCCAGAAGAAACAGCTTACTACCTCCGTCTTGTGTCTATGTATATAGACATCGGAACAACGACTGTAGTAAGCGCATTTATACACCATTCACCTGATAACGATGCTGACACATTTCTGGCGGGTAAAAGTCAAGAACTACGTAATCTGAAGAGAAATAAAATACTAAACAAACAGGAGTGCGAGCTGGTATTCACACTGCCACATAATGTAAACAATTTAGACATTTCCATTTTGATTAAACTTATGATCAACTTATTCTCTGAGGAACAACTAACACCACCCACAATGGGCTGGAATAACCCTCCAAGGAACGCCGACAAATCCATAGCTGCTGATCTACTACGTCTTACAAAAATACGAAATGAGATTGTTGGTCATCGATCCGAAGCAGTGCTACCAAAATGGCTCTTTGACAACAAGTGGGAAAACGTTCAACAAATTCTCCTAAGAATACAACACAGTATTTGCCCAGGTGATGAAGACAAACTGAAGAGGAGGATTGAAGATTACAAATTGCAGATGTTGGATCCATGCATCCAGAACAGGCACGATAACATATTGAGGGGATGGCATGACGATGTATCCGAATTACAAGCTGAGGTAACGGGTTGATGATATATATTAAATGCCACTATTGGAACATTGATATTTTCAAGCCGAGAAACAAAAAACCGTTTTTTTCCGGGTACTCCGTTTTCCTCCCACACGAATGACAACATTTACGCTTTCATCCGCGCCAACGAGAGTGATTAATATAAGTTAAAACTAAATAGAATAATTGTCATATAACCATATATTTGTGATATACTTACATAAATTTCACCGTACCGTTTGATATACAGTTAGGTTATATTTCGGGTTTTACGCCTGTATCAGCACCATTTTGGGCTATATCGCCGACGGGCAGTTTACCTAATAACACCTTTCCTGGGCAGGCTCCAGCGGTTAACCAGTACTTGTGTGCTCCAACCTCCGTAAGAAACTGCCAGCTTTTTCATATAAATGAGACACGGTCTGAGCGGGGCTCGAACCAGTGATGATAGGTTACAGTGGTATACAAGTCAGCGACTTTAACCACTCGACCACGGAGGCGGGGTTTGATATACAAAGTTATAAAATTCTTAGCAAATCATGTGTCGGTGAGCGCTTGCAATTCAATCAATCCAGTATGTGTTTTACGTTTATTTAACGTCGCTACCGGTGGTTTCCCATATGAGCGACGCCTCCTGACGAGATTAGTCATTTTAGATTGTTGCAATGATATAGACAGAGACACATTCCAACGTCTCCTCTGGTTTGTTTACGTGCACGGTGTAAAGCACCGACACAGAACCTCGGTTTAAAGTCCAATCTGACAGACTGTTTTAGTTTTATTAGGGTCAGACGGGGGATCGAACCCGATTACCAGTCCAACGTGTTAACTACTGGACTACATATCCGTCCGTAATCAATACATGTGGAATTATGTACTCCTATATAATATTCCAAAATGATAGAGCAGTCACATGACCATGTAATATTCATTACCAAACGGTCACGTGTCAAAAATATGAAATAAGTCTTGACAGGTTTAATTATTACACGCTAGGCCATTGGAAGTTTAGCATCGTAAATGAAACTGAGGTAAAATAAAAACATTTTTTATATACACACACTGTTCTTAACATATTATGATGTAAATCATACTGAGTACGTAATGCAGCTTAAATTATGTCCATAGAGTGGTGGAACCTATGCTCGGCGTATTTGTCCATTTACATCCGTATTTAAAATATTTATATAGTTATAGGCTAATTTCGCTGGCAGAGCTGAAGCATGGTTCAATAACATTCCGTTACGTGTATCGGTAGGCTGATGCAACTGTCACGTGACTTGTCCAGCATACGAATATAAACAAACAAATCATTGGGAGAATATTTCCACCGAAACTGATGCAATTCAGGTAGCTATCTGGAATTAAAAAATGTACACCTAACCCGATAAATAGTTTCTATACCATTTCTGATCAAAATAAGTTATTCAACACATTATGGTGAATAAATAAAAAATAACAAGTACGCAGTGCATAGGTGCCCTGAAGTATTGAGTTCCCCATATAAACGGGTACCAACCGACACCGTTTTCGACAGCTGTATTGAGCAGCAAGGTCATACGCGATGAAGATAAATCTGTCAACAAGAGTTTTTGGATAGTTGTTTTCACAACTTAAGAAAATAATAATATACTGCAAGTGCAATTAACATTTTATACTGGTCATTATATGTGGGATTTACACCGAGCATAGGTTCCACCACTCTATATTTGTAACAACCTATATTTGTACGTACAATACATGTGTGGATAACACTTGCGTATTTGTATTTAAGGTTGAAGATTTAGTTACGAAACTTAATGGTAAGTTAAACAATATGATTTACTAATTATGAGTTTAGTAGTGTGATTTATATAGTAAGTAATTAATAAAGATTAGTACACCATATATACATTGTACAAGTACCATATTGGATTTGTTATTAACAACGTAGATATTGATTTATTATTAACTGATTTTGTTACTAAAGCTACATCACAAACAGCAAAGAAATGCATTTTCGCATGTATGAATGCATTGCTACTACAAATTCTTACTCACTAACATTGAATCGATAAACAGTGTTTTAGTTGTCTACACATTTTCAAAAGTGAAAGTAGTATTTCATATAACGGTCACCCATGCTCCTGAATTAACGTGTTTGTCATTGGAATCAATACTTAACACGTGATACTGTCGTTTATAGAACATTTATCTAGATTAGCCTACACATAAATATTCATAGGCACACATGTGAGATATAACGGCAAATCTCTAACATAAATCGTGTTATTAAAGAAACGCGCGTTTTATTACGCATGTATGTCGACCCTATTTACATTATTTTGTTATGTCAACAAATCGCTTATACGACGTTTGTTTACTAGTTGAACTACTCAGATTATGTGGCAAATATTTGAAACAAATGATACCATATAATAGGAAATTACATTCTGTATAAAATTGCGTTTTCACCGATGTAGTGTCGCTTTAACAATGTTATTAACAATTGATTGTTTTTATTAGTTATTATAATTCATTTTGTTATCAGTTATGTTGGTAACAATTGATTTTGTTATTATCCATGTTGTTAAACAATTGGATTTGTTATCAGCCATGATGTTAAGCAATTGGATTTGTTATTAGCCATGGTGTTAAACAATTGTTTTTGTTATTATCCATGTTGTTAAACAATTGGATTTTGTTATTAGCCATGGTGTTAAACAATTGGATTTGTTATCAGCCATGGTGTTAAACAATTGGATTTGTTATTATCCATGGTATTAAACAATTGGTTTTGTTATTATCCATGTTGTTAAACAATTGATTTTGTTATTAGCCATGGTGTTAAACAATTGGTTTTGTTATTAGCCATGGTGTTAAACAATTGGTTTTGTTATTAGCCATGTTGTTAAGCAATTGGTTTTGTTATCAGCCATGTTAACAATTGGATTTGTTATTAATCGTGTTGGTAATGATTTTGTTAATAGCTATGTTGGTAACAATTGATTTTGCTATTAGCCACGATGTTAACAATTGAGTTTTTATTAGTTATTGCTATAACCATGTTAGTAACAATTGATTTTGTTATTAACCATATTGTTAACAATTGATTTTTGATCAGCCATGCTGTTGCAGGTTCGAATCTCACCGGGGGCGTCGAATTATTTCATGTGAGTAAGCTATCCAACTGGTTTGCGGAATGTCGATGCCCGCCGGTGCCTGAAATACTGCTCAAAGGGGCATCCGGCGATCTTTCTCCACGAATAATAGTGGGATCGCCGCTCTATGACCCACGCAGTTGGTGCGACTTTAAACCACAGAAACAAATAAACAAGTCTTGGCTATTTAAATCGCTATTCTAAACAAACCATTACATAGAATACAATCGGATTAATTGAGCCACGACGTCCAGGTCATCATGTTATATTTATCCAAAACAACAGGCTCAAATTGAGAACACTTAGTCAATTGTATTGCCTTCATGGGTAAAAAGTACGAATAGAAATTTGATAAGGGCTATAATAGCGAATTATGTTTATACTACATGTAATATGTATCCAAACATTTTATGGAATACAGAATATATAATTTAAAGTCGACTAGCGGCGAACGTTGGTATATGTTTGACATATTTGCTGTTGTAGACTAGAAGCCTACCATTATGCATAACATGTCAATGCTGAATTCGCAATGTGCATGCACAACCGTGGTTCTAGATTGGTTGACAATTATGCACTGCTGTATTGAAAAATAGCTAGTTCTTAAAGCTGGTGTTGCATGCATGCCTGATGACCTATCTGCATGGATTCAGTGTACTTAAACATAATGGCATTGTTTATTTAATGCAGGTATGGATGTATATCTCAAAAACAAATCAGACCGATACGAACGATACATTATACTACTAGTTAAAGGTGGACGCTTAGTACTATCGAACTTTCTAGAACACGAATTAAAGAGACAGAGGAAAGATCTAAGACAGGTTATTCAAGATAAAGAAAGTTTCTTCAAGAAAAACATCACTAACAATGGTCACGTAGATACTCTATATCCACATGAATCTAATTCTGCACAACAATTTGACACTTCAACTTGGGACACCATACTCTTAGCGGTTGTTCTTCTGCAAGTCATTGACTGTAATTGTGAAAATGATATAAAACTTGCAATAGAAAGCATTAGTAACGCAGAAAAGAACTACGCAGACGCAGTAATTTTGTCATTGAACAGCGATGCTTTCTCAGATTATGTAGTTGATCTAAAGTGTAGCATTAAAGAACTGTCGCGTGTTCTGGAAAATGACAAGAAATCAGAAATTGAAAAGATTTTGGAAGAATGTAAGAGCAATTCACAGAACAGTCAAACACTACAGGCATGCTTCGAAGAGCTCACGTCTCGAGGGATACAACTAAAGAGTATAGCGGATACATTTGCTGGTATGTTTGTAATTTGCTCGTATAAAGATAATGAACTGAATAAATCTATATATCAAATTTATTCAGTTCATTATTTACAAATATTTACAAGATAATACATACGTGTATTAATACAACATGCATACATTCAAATGCAATGTATATGTATGATACTACATGTATATATGTTACAAACTATTTTCAATTTTCCTGGTTCGATCCCCCGTCTGACCCTATTAAATTAACAATCTTTCAGATGGGACGTTAAACCGAGGTCTCGTGTCGGTGCTTTACCAGAGGAGACTCTGGAATGGGTCTCTCTCTGTATCATGCACTATCCTCCAAAAATCTCAAATGACTAATTAATCTCTTCTCTTAAACATTATGACAATAAATTTATGTATATTTAACGTAAATGGAATGGCATCCAGAGAAGTGGAGATAGTAGTAATAGCAGAGGTATTGGTATTTTTATAAACTGTGATAGGTCATATAAAATCAGATTATAAAGAAATAGTTAAAGGCCGTTTTCAGCTATTAAAATTAGAAATATCGGATAATTCTTACGTTTTGCTAAATGTTTATGGACCAAATAATGAAGATAAAGAATTCTTTGATATATTAGGAAAAGTAATAACAGATAATAACAGTGGAACACTAATAATTGGCGGAGACTTTAATGTTGTGCTAAATGTTGACTTAGATAAACTAAATGGAAGACTAGATACAAATAAACAAAACTCACAGCAGTTAAATATAATAATTGAAAACAATGACCTTCACGATAATTGGCGAACAGCAAACCCTTTAACTAAGAAATATAGTTGGCATTCAAATACTAAACCGCTTTCTGTATTTTTATTTAATTCATCACTAACGTTGCCGAAAACATTATTTCTAGAAATATTGTCATTGTATTATTCCATTCACGTTGGTTAGTTATGTCAACCACTCCCACGAAGACAAGTGTCCTGGGACGCCAGTTTGATTTACTGACCTGCCATCAAAGATTTCGTTATTTCCAGCGTTATCATTCATGATTTTAATAACTTCACATAAGTTTCATGGGCTATTTTCTCACAATTGTCACTTTGTTTTAAATCGATATGTTTCAATAATATAGCAGATTGTAAATAACACTAGCCTTAGCTATAATTATGATTAGTTTAAACATATTTATATTATGTCAATACATGATTATTTACAACAACTGATATAAAGAATTGGACGGAAAGCTGTATAGCTTATGAATGTCCTCTCCTTTAAATATTTGTGATTAAGCAGGTATAATAGTTTATATACAACGATTGCGAAACAAGCTTTAGCAATTTAAATAAATCATACCAACATTTAGTCGCTAATAGCATTATTGAGTCATGTTAGAATGGACTATTTCGTGGATAGTCGCAATATGAAAAAACAAATAAACAAATAATGATTACGCTCACTTTAAAGTTACGTTCAATACGTTCAATATTCTATTGTGCTACCGTTAAACTTGCATTTTGTAGAACAACAAAATAAAACAACCCAATTATATATTGGTAAATATATTGTTGTCGAATAAATTAATTCTCTGTTGTCCAATTCAACGATTTATTTGATGTTGAAACATATTTCTTATATTTCAGAGACATTAAAAAAAACTAAAGACCATCTGCAACAAATGATAACTCATGGGATAGATTTCAAGAACGAACATGGTAACTCTATTATTTTTCGGTATTTCTATTTTAAATAATCAAGTAAAAATATTATCGAACATATTAGCCAACTTTCTAATTTTCGGGAAACAAATTCGAGTATTCATATATAAAAAGAAAGAAGACACAAGTTCCCAAATCACCTTGTCATTCCACCAAGATGGACATGACCACCAGTGTCATATTTAATTGTTCCAGTTGGATTATTTGTAGTGGAGCAATTTGCCAACATAAAGTTTGTTTTAATGCCCAAACCACCTTGTTGGTCTCCCAACAAGCTTGGCATAAAACAGCAGACTATAATCCTGTTACTACCAATCTGTTGTGCATTTTGTAATCCAGTTCATGTTAAATTAGTTTTGTTCCGGTTGGGTAACTCATAGCTGATTTATGGCTCTTTGAACATTCTTACAGCTGACACCTTGCCTGCCATTTATCTCCAACAAACCCATGTTGGTTTGCCACTATTCATAACAGGAAACACCAGTAAGATGTGTAATCGTTTTTGTTATTTTCTAGTCTGGTTGGCGGGTTACTGTATGAAACAAAGGGTAATCTGTATTTATTTTCTTAATTGGACGTGACTCCATATTAAATTATGTTTCTCGTAGTTGTTGTTCAGTACTGCAATTTCCTTTTCTAATCTAATCTTTATTTCCAAATATCGTTTGAAATGCACGGGTTTGTTTGTTTATATTTCATATTTAATAATTATTAAGAGATTTACGAGAGAGATGTTTTGTGGATTTATGGTCGTTTGAGCTTGTTGCCAATGCAGATCATGTAGTCCCTCCATCTTCATAATTCCTTGTTGATTGCTCACATTTCTTCACATGAACCATTAATATGATGTATCGTTGTGTGTATTCTTTTCAGGTTTGACTATTATTATTGTATTTACTGTCCGTTCAACATCTTGACACAACACATCGTGTCCGCGATACGTCACTGGAATCCAGTTTGGATGTGTTTAGCTGATTGATTGCCCTTTGAACAGGGTGGCAAATCAAAAGTGTTACCATATTTCGTATCCAAACCACTACTAATTCACCAGCTCATGAACACAGAAAATAATCATTATCACTCGTTGTTACGCGATGCGTGATACTGTTACTGTTAATGCTGTAAAATATAATTCGCTTCGCCCATACACTGAAACAAACAAATATCCGCTTTATAGTTGATGAATTGCCGTTAGCGGGTAGGTCAAATAAATACTAGACAAATATTACTAATACACAATAGTATTGTTTTTTATTCAGTACTAGAGCTGAAAATGATAACACTTGGAAAGGATGAAGAGAAAAATAAATTGGCAGAAACAATTCTGACTCAAGTTTGGTCTGAAGCCATAAACAGATGTGACACCACTGCTGATTATCAAGAAGTAAGAAGAGAAGTGGTCAACATCCTTGAAGAAATTAGAAAGCAGAGACACGTTAAACATGTCAGCATCAAGCAGAAGTGTATTCTTTTGCAAATAACCTGCTCTTCGCCCGCTGAATTGTTGAATCTTATCAACTATTTTGAGAGTGGTGGCTTTAAAGGAATGCTTGGCAATATATCGAAGGAAATGGGTTACAATATCGATACCGTATTTTCTATGCATGCAAACCTAACATTGGAATCACTTCATGAACTCCTCAGCGACAGTCGTAAGTTTGTTTCAATTCCAATTGAGGTAGAAGTTAGCTGGAAAATTTACCATCATGATGATTCTTACAAGAGTGCGAATGACTTTGTATGAATTGTTGGAATGTTTCAATACTATACACTTGTAACTCATAAGGTTATCTTTATGACACAAATACTACCCTTTTACTCCTCTAAAACCCCAAATATGATACAAAAAGGAAATCAAAATACAACTCTACAATGCATTTGATATTACTTGGGCCGTTACATTGAAAAATAGCGATCACTAATCTAAGGTAGTATTTGGAAATAAACATTTTGGTGCATTTATTACACAACTTGTGGGCTTGTAATTTGTTGTAAAACATTGGGTAGTAAATACAAATAAAACTGTTAACTCCTGGAATATCTGGGCTACTATAGTACTACAATAGTTGATGAGACACGGTAATACGATGATAAATGTAGGTTCATATAAATCCAGGTGGTACAGGTTGACTGACAACACTATCATACGTAAGGAGTCAAATACCCTAATGCTCTGTTTGATATTATAATTGTGGCAAGACCTCCATGCAAAGCCGTACATACTGTGCGGGTTTATGCCACAATTGATTGGTAATATTGAACAACTACGTATCTAGATGACATTATCTCAGGTTGTTATTTGCAAATTGATAAAAAAAGGAGTTATTACTGTTGTACACTGTCAATTCAAAACAGAATGGGCTAGAAAACCATTTAGATATTAGAATAGACTTTTAGAAAACACGATAAACAACACAAGAACCGACACGTTCTTTCTTTTGTCAATGTAGGAAGTACAATATGCTATATCCTCTTTTATAGCCGCTGAATGTCCACAGCAAGATCAACTCGGTATCACCCTCCCAATTACAGTCTCCTCGCCAGCTGGTATGAAGGAGTTACGCTCATTCCTCAAGAGTGATACAATAACAAACAGCGCAAATGCCATTGCAGCATCTCTGTCGAAACACTTAGGGGACACCATAAGTCTGAACATTCAGGCAGATATGACGGATTTACAAAGTGTATTTGACAATACTGGTAAGAATCCCTAATAACGTTAAGTCTGACTGAACACTGGAAGTTGCAGTTGCTTTGAAATAATGTGTCATAATTTGTCACAAAATACTTATGTCAATTTGGGAAAATAGATTACAATGTATGTATACAATCCCATAGTTTGCAAAGCAGAAATGTATTTTAGGGAAGTTCCTGCACTTGCATCTTCAATTTCTATTAACTAGAGTGATATATTTATTATATTATGTATTATGTCAATTATAATTTTATTCTAGGAAACTGCAAATATTAACTGGCATGCTCGGAAAGATACACATGTGATTACAATGCTATGAGGGTCTGATTGACATGTACCTTTATTATACAATCACTGTTTGAATACGAAAAGTGTACTATCATAGTCGCATACATGTGTGCATACGATCATGTACATGCACCTGTATATTGATGTGGCTTATTGATACATTAGTCAATGTATGATTTTATTTGTTTTATCCTAGCGTTCACCTAGCGTAATATGGATTACAGGACTAATTCATTTCACATGCATTTCTGCAACACGAGCGCATGATATAAGTATGCGTGTTGCATTTCAAATGAATAATTCTATTACGGTAGAGGTTGTATTAACAGATAATCACAAAATATCTACTTCATTAGATTGACTATCTCTCTCTGGCCAAAACATAGATTATGTGCTTGACGTGGTGATTTGTTTTCATCGTTGTGTGCAGCTGTTATATTTGCATTTATAAGGAAAGATCGCAATATAAATACTAGTAATATTTATATAGTCAGCTAAGCAGTTGCATATCATATTATTTTCATAAAAGACACTGACCAGTCCAGCTCCAACAGCTTTGAGGACAATGAAGAATATACAGATCATCGTCTACAACAGACCGAAGATGACGCCCACATGGCATACGTAGATCGAGACGATATACAGACCGAAGATGACGCCCACATAGAATACGTAGATCGAGACGATATACAGACCGAAGATGACGCCCACATGGCATACGTAGATCGAGACGATATACGGACCGAAGATGACGCCCACATGGCATACGTATATCGAGACGATATACAGACAGAAGATGATGACAGCATAGAATACGTACGGGTATAGGTTTATAAAGTGTTTACAATGCAGCGGTCTTTATTTGTTAAATGGAAGGATAAAGGTAGACTTTCAGGGACATGTTACATGTAAAGGGCTAGCATGGTTGATTATATCATGTGTACTTCATCTTTGTTTGAATATGTATATGGATTGAACGTTTTAGAAGGTTGTAGTTTATTCTCTGAAAATAATTCAAAGGAGGTTAAATTATGGATATATATAAACGAAACGTATTTTTAGAGAAATTAGACACTAATGAATTGCTAGATTACTGAACACCGTTTGGTATCTCAAAAGAACTTTAACCAAGCGTATGTGTTTTTGGGTTCGAATCGCACCGACAGCTTAGGTCAGATGGCGATTATGTATCTATTATTGGTGGAGGAAGATCCCGGTTACCCTTCGAGCAGTATTTCACACACAAGTGGACACCTGGGTAGAACCTCAGACATTGTGCAAACCAGCTGAACATTTCTCAGTGGGATTCGAACCTACAACGACCGTACTCACTCGGCCATGGTACCCCTCTCCTCTCTATGGGCAAGTACTTCATGAATGATACCATTCCAATTCTGGAGATAACCTATTCCTGACCTATAAATGATAGATACATATATGTACACATATATTACGTGTATATCCTTTGTATTACAGGACTTCGATGAGTACACAACAAGCATTAGAGAGTCTGACGAACGGCATGTACACATACAGGACATGTCAGAAGATTGCAGAGGTAAAACACTTAAACAACTATTCGGTACTCGTGTGCGTGTATCTATTATTATTGATTGGACAAGTACGTATTACACAGAAAAGTGGCATATCAAAACCTAACATGAAAATACGTGCTCGCAGTCAGTCGAACATAATATATCCAGTCGTGTCTGATGAGAGCACATTTCATTGATAACCATTGTAACGAGTGAAATGAGAAAGCTATATCAAAACGACAGACCATGTATATACATGTACAGCAGCATACACCCCATGTATATACATGTATAGCAGCATACATCCCATGTATATACATGTACAGCAGCATACATCCCATGTATATACATGTATAGCAGCATACATCACATGTATATACATGTATAGCAGCATACATCACATGTATATACATGTATAGCAGCATACATCCCATGTATATACATGCATAGTAGCATACATCCCATGTATATACATGTATAGCAGCATACATCCCATGTATATACATGTATAGCAGCATACATCCCATGTATATACATGTATAGCAGCATACATCCCATGTATATACATGTACAGCAGCATACATCCCATGTATATACATGTACAGCAGCATACATCCCATGTATATACATGTACAGCAGCATACATCCCATGTATATACATGTACAGCAGCATACATCCCATGTATATACATGTATAGCAGCATACATCCCATGTATATACATGTATAGCAGCATACATCCCATGTACAGCAGCATACATCCCATGTATATACATGTATAGCAGCATACATCCCATGTATATACATGTATAGCAGCATACATCCCATGTATATACATGTATAGCAGCATACATCCCATGTATATACATGTACAGCAGCATACATCCCATGTATATACATGTACAGCAGCATACATCCCATGTATATACATGTATAGCAGCATACATCCCATGTATATACATGTACAGCAGCATACATCCCATGTATATACATGTACAGCAGCATACACCCCATGTATATACATGTACAGCAGCATACATCCCATGTATATACATGTATAGCAGCATACATCCCATGTATAGCAGCATACATCCCATGTATATACATGTATAGCAGCATACATCCCATGTATATACATGTATAGCAGCATACATCCCATGTATATACATGTATAGCAGCATACATCCCATGTATATACATGTATAGCAGCATACATCCCATGTATATACATGTATAGCAGCATACATCCCATGTATATACATGTATAGCAGCATACATCCCATGTATAGCAGCATACATCCCATGTATATACATGTATAGCAGCATACATCCCATGTATATACATGTATAGCAGCATACATCCCATGTATATACATGTATAGCAGCATACATCCCATGTATATACATGTACAGCAGCATACATCCCATGTATATACATGTACAGCAGCATACATCCCATGTATATACATGTATAGCAGCATACATCCCATGTATAGCAGCATACATCCCATGTATATACATGTATAGCAGCATACATCCCATGTATATACATGTATAGCAGCATACATCCCATGTATATACATGTACAGCAGCATACATCCCATGTATATACATGTATAGTAGCATACATCCCATGTATAGTAGCATACATCCCATGTATATACATGTATAGCAGCATACATCCCATGTATATACATGTATAGTAGCATACATCCCATGTATATACATGTACAGCAGCATACATCCCATGTATATACATGTACAGCAGCATACATCCCATGTATAGCAGCATACATCCCATGTATATACATGTATAGCAGCATACATCCCATGTATATACATGTACAGCAGCATACATCCCATGTATATACATGTATAGCAGCATACATCCCATGTATATACATGTATAGCAGCATACATCCCATGTATATACATGACAGCAGCATACATCCCATGTATAGTAGCATACATCCCATGTATATACATGTATAGCAGCATACATCCCATGTATATACATGTATAGTAGCATACATCCCATGTATATACATGTATAGTAGCATACATCCCATGTATATACATGTATAGCAGCATACATCCCATGTATAGCAGCATACATCCCATGTATATACATGTACAGCAGCATACATCCCATGTATATACATGTACAGCAGCATACATCCCATGTATATACATGTATAGCAGCATACATCCCATGTATATACATGTACAGCAGCATACATCCCATGTATAGCAGCATACATCCCATGTATATACATGTATAGCAGCATACATCCCATGTATATACATGTATAGCAGCATACATCCCATGTATATACATGTACAGCAGCATACATCCCATGTATATACATGTACAGCAGCATACATCCCATGTATATACATGTATAGCAGCATACATCCCATGTATATACATGTACAGCAGCATACATCCCATGTATAGTAGCATACATCCCATGTATATACATGTATAGCAGCATACATCCCATGTATATACATGTACAGCAGCATACATCCCATGATATATACATGTATAGCAGCATACATCCCATGTATATACATGTACAGCAGCATACATCCCATGTATAGTAGCATACATCCCATGTATATACATGTATAGCAGCATACATCCCATGTATATACATGTACAGCAGCATACATCCCATGTATATACATGTATAGCAGCATACATCCCATGTATATACATGTACAGCAGCATACATCCCATGTATAGTAGCATACATCCCATGTATATACATGTACAGCAGCATACATCCCATGTATATACATGTACAGCAGCATACATCCCATGTATATACATGTATAGCAGCATACATCCCATGTATATACATGTACAGCAGCATACATCCCATGTATATACATGTACAGCAGCATACATCCCATGTATATACATGTACAGCAGCATACATCCCGATTCTATTATCTAGAGTGATATATTTATTATATTATGTCAATTAAAATTTTATTCTAGGAAACTGCAAACATTAATTGGCATGCTCGGAAAGATACACATGTGATTACAATGCTATGAGGGTCTGATTGACATGTACCTTTATTATACAATCACTGTTGAATACGAAAAGTGTAATATCATAATCGCATACATATGTGCATACGATCATGTACACGCACCTGTATATTGATATGGCTTATTGATACATTAGTCAATGTATGATTTTATTTATTTTATCCTAGCGTTCACTGTATATATGGATTACAGGACTAATTCATTTCACATGCATTTCTGCAACACGAGCGCATGATATAAGTATGTGTGTTGCATTTCAAATGAATAATTATATTACGGTAGAGGTTGTATTAACAGACAATCACAAAATATCTACTTCATTAGATTGACTATCTCTCTCTGGCCAAAACATAGATTATGTGCTTGACGTGGTGATTTGTTTTCATCGTTGTGTGCAGCTGTTATATTTGCATTTATAAGGAAAGATCGCAATATAAATACTAGTAATATCTATATAGTCAGCTAAGCAGTTGCATATCATATTATTTTCATAAAAGACACTGAAGAATATACAGATCATCGTCTACAACATAACCTTCAACAGACCGAAGATGACGCCCACATAGAATACGTAGATCGAGACGACATACAGACCGAAGATGACGCCCACATAGATCGAGACGATATATAGACCGAAGCTGACGCCCACATAGAATACGAAGATCGAGCCGACATACAGACCGAAGATGACGCCCACATAGATCGAGACGATATGCAGACCGAAGATGACGCCCACATAGAATACGTAGATCGAGGCGATATACAGAACGTACGGGTATAAGTTTATAAAGTGTTTACAATGCAGCGGTCTTTATTTGTTAAATGGAAGGATAAAGGTAGACTTTCAGGGACATGTTACATGTAAAGGGCTAGCACGGTTGATTATATCATGTGCACTTCATCTTTGTTTGAATATGTATATGGATTGAACGTTTTAGAAGGTTGTAGTTTATTCTCTGACGCGCATAATCCATTACAGTTCAAAGTTGATTTTCAGGCATGTTGCACAGTCATATAACAATAACCAAAATAATTCAAAGGAGGTTAAATTATGGATATATATAAACGAAACGTATTTTTAGAGAAATTAGACACTAATGAATTGCTAGATTACTGAACACCGTTTGGTATCTCAAAAGAACTTTAACCAAGCAAATGTTGATAAAATTGTTAATTTTGTGTATGTGTTTATGGGTTCGAATCGCACCGACAGCTTAGGTCAGATGGCGATTATGTATCTATTATTGGTGGAGGAAGTTCCCGGTTACCCTTCGAGCAGTATTTCACACACAAGTGGACACCTGGGTAGAACCTCAGACATTGTGCAAACCAGCTGAACATTTCTCAGTGGGATTCGAACCTACAACGACCTTACTCACTCGGCCATGGTACCCCTCTCCTCTCTATGGGCAAGTACTTCATGAATGATACCATTCCAATTCTGGAGATAACCTATTCCTGACCTATAAATGATAGATACATATATGTACACATATATTACGTGTATATCCTTTGTATTACAGGACTTTGATGAGTACACAACAAGCATTAGAGAGGCTGAAGAACGGCATGTACACATAGGTAAAACACTTAAACAACTATTCGGTACACATGTGCGTGTATCTATTATTATTGATTGGACGAGTACGTATTTCACAGAAAAGTGGCATATCAAAACCTAACATAAAAATATGAGCTCGCAGTCAGTCGAACATAATATATCCAGTCGTGTCTGATGAGAGCACATTTCATTGATAACCATTGTAACGAGTGAAATTAGAAAGCTATATCAAAACGACAGACCATGTATATACATGTACAGCAGCATACATCCCATGTATATACATGTATAGCAGCATACATCCCATGTATATACATGTATAGCAGCATACATCACATGTATATACATGTATAGCAGCATACATCCCATGTATATACATGCATAGCAGCATACATCCCATGTATATACATGTATAGCAGCATACATCACATGTATATACATGTATAGCAGCATACATCCCATGTATATACATGTATAGCAGCATACATCCCATGTATATACATGTATAGCAGCATACATCCCATGTATATACATGTATAGCAGCATACATCCCATGTATATACATGTACAGCAGCATACATCCCATGTATATACATGTACAGCAGCATACATCCCATGTATATACATGTACAGCAGCATACACCCCATGTATATACATGTACAGCAGCATACATCCCATGTATATACATGTACAGCAGCATACATCCCATGTATATACATGTATAGCAGCATACATCCCATGTATATACATGTATAGCAGCATACATCCCATGTATATACATGTACAGTAGCATACACCCCATGTATATACATGCATAGCAGCATACATCCCATGTATATACATGTACAGCAGCATACACCCCATGTATATACATGTACAGCAGCATACATCCCATGTATATACATGTACAGCAGCATACATCCCATGTATATACATGTATAGCAGCATACATCCCATGTATATACATGTATAGCAGCATACATCCCATGTATATACATGTACAGCAGCATACATCCCATGTATATACATGTACAGCAGCATACATCCCATGTATATACATGTACAGCAGCATACATCCCAATT
>CM026400.1:7662794-7738338 GCA_014843695.1 Archivesica marissinica
CATATTTTTATATACTAGATGAGACAATTTCTTTGGTATATCACCTTCTTCCGTAATACATAGTTTTGACCTCAATAGCTATCGATAGCGGCATACATCCAGTTTCGCCATAAATAAAATAATTTGGGGTGGACCGTTTTAATTTCAATATATGTTTTAAAAATTTAAGTTGAACCCTTTCTATTACATCCAATTTCCCAAACCCCCACATTTCAGCTCCATATAGTAGAATCGGTTTGATGGTTTTATTAAATATGTCTATTTGTAGATCTATTGGTAGGTTAAGTCGATTTGAATTTCTTATTAGGCTATACATTGCCCTAGTTGCTTGATTTGAAATATATTTTTTACAATTAAAGAAAGAGCCGCTTCTATTGAAGAAGATACCAAGGTATTTATACTCTTTTACGACTTCTATTGTTTCCGTTTTATATTTGAAGTTATACATAGGTTTTCTACCTTTTGAAAACACGATTATTTTAGTTTTTGTGATATTAACCTTGAGCTTCCATTTATCACAGTATTGTTCGTAAGTATTTAGGGCATTTTGTAACTCACTTGCAGTTTCTGCCAGTATTACTGTATCGTCTGCATAAAGTAAAATGTATATTTTTAAAAGAATAAAGAGCTCGTTTGTGTTTTGTTCATTCTGTAATAATATTCCTTGCGCATTACGGTACTATTGTTTTGGAAAAAATCTCTTAAGTCATTTAAAAATAAAGAAAATAGCAAAGGAGACAAATTTTCACCTTGACAAACTCCGATGTTGCATGTGAAGAAGTTCGAAAATTTTGAATTAACTTTTACACAAGACTTTATTCCATTATACATGTTTCTTATAACCTGTAGACATTTACCATTGATTTTAGCATTTATTAATTTCTCCCATCAGCCATTTCTCCAGATGGTATCGAACGCTTGTTTTAAATCGATAAATGAGCAAAATAATTTGTTTCTGTTAAGATATTGAATGATATGTTGCAAAATAAATAAATTGTCTGCTGTTGAAAATCCTTTTCTGAATCCCGCTTGTGTGTTGTTTAAAATATCATTAGTTTCAACATAATCGGTTATTCTTTTATTCAAAATACTAGTAAATACTTTGCCTAGACAACTTAACAATGTTATTGGGCGATAGTTTTCTGGTTTTGTTATGTCTCCTTTATTTTTATATATTGGGTTAATAATACCAACTGTCCACTGCTCTGGGATGATTCCGGTATCGAATATAAGATTTAACAGTTTAACGTATATGTTTTTCATCAAAGGTACAGATGCTTTTATTTGTTCATTTAGTATTTTATCGTAGCCACTAGCTTTGTTATTTTTTAAATTTTGTATTGCCCATTCTATTTCTGTTTCAGTGATAGGGGGGTTTATATCTCCATTAATATCATTGTCTTGATGATGATGTGATGATGATGATGATGATGATGATGATGATGATGATGATGATGATGATTATTATTATCATTGTTATCGCTATTATTATTATCGGTAAAGTTTACATTTTTAAAGAAATTATAAAGATCTGTTAAATCAGCTTCAGTTTTATTTATAGCTCTTCCATTTAATATTTTCCAGTATTTTCTCGTGTCTACTTTTAACATCTCTTAATTTCCTTATATTTGAATGCTTATGTGTATTGTAAAACTGTTTCATAGTATTTTTATAAATAGTAGCAGTTCGTTTTAGGCTTTCTTTTGTTTGGTTATTCTTTCTTAGTTTATAGAGATATTTTGCGGAGTGGAAATTTTTTCTTGCCTTTTTACACTTTGGACCAAACCACGGGGATGTTTTGGAACTGTTGGTCTCCTGTACATTGTTTATTTTGGTATAGCCAAAGGCTTCAGTAGACGTGTTTATAAAT
Source organism: Archivesica marissinica (assembly GCA_014843695.1). Taxonomy (NCBI): domain Eukaryota; kingdom Metazoa; phylum Mollusca; class Bivalvia; order Venerida; family Vesicomyidae; genus Archivesica; species Archivesica marissinica. The sequence continues at coordinate 7,664,665 of CM026400.1, forward strand.
AGTGACGACATATCGTTAACGATTGCATTTACGTTCTGTTTGTTAAAATTTGTAGCCACACTAAAATTTTCTAGCGTATCTTGTAAAGTTTGTATTTTATGACGATCTAGTTTATTAATAAATTCATTCGCTTTATTTCTATCCCATAATTTAACTGACGGCTTCTCATCAGGCTGATAATCAATCAGTCAGGAACCTAGATGACTTCTAATATCATAATAAATGTTTCAATAATAGGCATAATTGCCTTGTTTGTGTTTCGCCTACTATTTATGTAGTACATTTGTAGTTTGTTTGGGAACGCAGAGGTGATAAAACACCTCCGCAACCATAACAATAAACTACTATATAAATAAGGTTGACGAAACGACTACCTGTTTTATACACAATAGTAAGTTTGTCGAATTTGTAGTTTGACGAAACACCCAACAACCCTAGATATTACTCTAGTAAGTCAACTGAACTCGCTCTGTGATACCCGCGTAAACCAGTCTACATATTGAAAATGGCCGACAGATCTGCTGCTGTGTTAACAATCTGCTTATTGTCGGAAAGGTATAAATATAAATCCTATGACCTATGGTATGTTGTCTCCGGCAGCTTGTTATATTCTAAATTAAAAATAATCTCTCCTAGAGTAGCTTTCAACTGCCAAAATAATAAAAACAATGGCTCATATTGTCTTATTCCAAGAAACAGTTTGTGTTTACTTCCGGGTTGTTGAACTGGATCAGACACGTACAGTATCGCACGGATTTTTGCCACAGGGGGGGGGGGGCCACAGGCACCAGGCACAAAAAATATTTACAGCCACCAGGCACAAAAAATATTTTTTTTGGCCTATGGTCATATAGTAAGTAATATATAATAAAGGCAACCAACGAAATTGAAACATGCATGCAAAAACATCGACGAGAAACTAGGTAAAAACGACCAGATCACTGATATGCCCTTGTGGTCCCGACCGGAAGACCTTATTCTATCAACAAATACTTTTTATTTCATCGAGATCGGTCAAATAACACCAGAATGGCACATTGTTTCATCGTGAACAGCAGGAAATGAAATTTTGTCGTTTTGGCTGGGCGTTCGGTTTTTGACAATATCCGATGTGAATGAGTGCTGTTTTCTCATTGGTCAAAAATGAAACATGTAAATAAATATATAAACAGCAGCCAATGAAATTCCGCTGTATATTCACCGCGGATCTTATCCAAAATGGAACAATTATTGAATTTTACTTTTGTTTTGTATTTGTTTCCTGTATTGCTCTGTTGGATCTGCACGCCGAGGCTGCAAACAGCATGATTCGTGAGAGAAAGATTCCATTTAATGAAGTAGGAGTGATATTTAGATGTTATGAGTATTACACTGGGTAAAACGACGAGAAAACATACCGCCAAATCAAAAACTGAACGCCCAGCCAAAACGACAACATATCATTTCCTGCTGTTCACGATGAAACAATGTGCCATTCTGGTGTTATTTATTAAACTATCAAGAATATCGCCCCTGGTCCGTGGTGGAAGAATACGCTACACAGTAGAACCCCGCGTAAGATTGTTGCCGATATTTACCTGGATGGTGAAATATTTGTATTTTATTTGAGTACATTTTTATTTAAAGTGACACTACATCAGTGAAAACACAAATTTCTACAGAATGTATTTTCCTATTATATCCCGGTGTTACTGGTTTCCGACGATGTAGTACATAACGGACTCCTATAGGTTTAGCATTGTCATACACTGCAAACAATTTTATGTCACCAAATAAACAATATTTTACCATTCATTCACAAAAACCACGAAGAAAATCGAATGTTTACTTTTTGAGAAAAGTTGACAAAATAGCGGTACCTCATTCTCAGTAATCCGGAATGACGTCACATGTTTTCGCCTTACTGTGGAAATTGCCTACAACGCGAGCATTAGTATGTAAGCAACAGTTATTTTTTAACAAAACAATATAACTAAGGAAGACTCACTTTAATAACAGGCTTAATTTATCATTTTCATTCAAAACAGCATTTTGTCTATATACTGTATCTAAAACACTAATTTAGTTTAACTTAGACAAACACACGGGGCATAAGAAGTCGTCACCCCTCCTAATTACTGGGTGCAGAACCGTAACTGGACCCATCCATCGAACACATCACACGGTGCCTAACAGAGAATAACTAGGTTTACACAACCATGTATATCAGTTGGAGAATCTCTGTGACAACACATGGACCTGAAGGCGAAAAACGGTGAAAATCAATGTTATGCATAAGGACCCCTTGTGTGTAATAACGGACGGAACTCATAAACACGGAGCACTGAGACTATAATGACATTTTTATTCGTAAATATATTGGCGTGGCAGACGATGCATGTGTCATTTTGGAGAAAAAATTGCCAATATCTTTAAAAGATGATATTTATATGGCGACATAAAACGGATATAGTGAAATTAGTGAAAAATGGGGTAGGTTTAAAATTTTCACCGCTTATTTACCTGTCTGATCTCTATGATCAGTTAGAAATAGATTGGAAGTGCACAAGGTATGTTTATTTATAATTCCGGTAACTGGAGCGTGAAATATTGCGTGATCTCTTGCGACTTGCTATTCCCACAGTTAGGCGAAAACCTGTTCTGGGCGAAAACTCTTCACACCGGGATATGGTTTTCCTTTTTGCTAAATATTTGCCTCAAAAACTGAGCATTTCAACTAATAAACAAACGCCGTATATGCGGTTTGTTGACATAACAATAATTATAATGTAAATATGGTCGACATCCAAGCGTAATACAACTCGTGTATCATGAATAACACGATGTATGGAACAGATTTGCCGTTATATCTAAAGTAGTAATTGCAGGATCAGGGAACTTACCTATTGGGTACCTAATAGCAGCTACTATTTCACAGGATATTTTACGTCTGGTGTGCAGTGTAGTCTGAGCGTGTGGCATTTATGCTTGGTAGCACCGTTTCCCAGAATGAATCATTTTAGTTCCAGACGGGGTCTCTATCTTCCACGTCAGACTGTGTCTCTTAATGAACCCAATTGCCATTCACTACATATCTCACATTTGTGCCTATGTATATTTATTTGTAGACTAATCTTAGTTAAATTATCTCTAAACGTCATTAAATCGCGTTTAGTATTGACTTTGATGACAAATAAACATCAATTTAGGAGCATGGATGACCGTTATATACGTCTGGTCTGAGCGTGTGGCATTTATGCTTGGTAGCACCGTTTCCCAGAATGAATCATTTTCGTTCCAGACGGGGTCTCTATCTTCCACGTCAGACTGTGTCTCTTAATGAACCCAATTGCCATTCACTACCTATCTCACATTTGTGCCTATACATAGTGCTGTTCACTGTATATATGCAAGAGGGAAGGCAAGGGGAGTTGGATGATGGTACTTAGTGTTTGTCACTGTATATATACAAGCGGGAAGGCATGGGGAGTTGGATGATGGTACATAGTGCTGGTCAATGTATATATACATGGGGGAAGGCAAGGGGAGTTGGATGATGGTACTTAGTGCAGGTCACTGTATATATACAAGAGGGAAGGCAAGGGAGTTGGATGATGGTACTTAGTGCAGGTCACTGTATACATACAAGAGGGAAGGCAAGGGAGTTGGATGGGGGTACTTAGTGCAGGTCACTGTATATATACAAGAGGGAAGGCAAGGGGAGTTGGATGATGGTACATAGTGTTGGTCACTGTATATATGCAAGAGGGAAGGTAAGGGGAGTTGGATGATGGTACTTAGTGCTGGTCACTGTATGCATACAAGGGGGAAGGCAAGGGGAGTTGGATGGTGGTACGTAGTGCTGGTCACTGTATATATGCAAGAGGGAAGGCAAGGGGAGTTGGATGATGGTACTTAGTGTTGGTCACTGTATACACACAAGAGGGAAGGCAAGGGGAGTTGGATGATGGTACATAGTGCAGGTCACTGTATATATACAAGAGGGAAGGCAAGGGAGTTGGATGATGGTACTTAGTGTTGGTCACTGTATATATACAAGAGGGAAGGCAAGGGGAGTTGGATGGTGGTACAAAGTGCTGGTCACTGTATATATAAAAGAGGGAAGGCGAGGGGAGTTGGATGATGGTTCTTTGTGCTGGTCACTGTATATATACAAGAGGGAAGGCAAGGGGAGTTGGATGATGGTACTTAGTGCAGGTCACTGTATATATACAAGAGGGAAGGCAAGGGGAGTTGGATGATGGTACATAGTGTTGGTCACTGTATATATGCAAGAGGGAAGGTAAGGGGAGTTGGATGATGGTACTTAGTGCTGGTCACTGTATACATACAAGGGGGAAGGCAAGGGTAGTTGGATGGTGGTACTTAGTGCCAGGGCTGGGGTATTCGTATTCAGTATTCGTATTCATCTGTATTCGAATACTGATTCTTCAGTATTTGTAAGTATTCAGTATTCATGACTTTTTTGAATACAAGTATTCGTATTGTATTCGAATACATTTGAAATATCACTGTATTCATGAATACTTTTTGAATACTTTTTGAATACTTTTTGAATATTTTTTGAATATTTTTGCATGTTACTTTTTAAGCATCATAATTAAGTCATCTATGCAATAAAAAGTGACAATTAACAAAGTCTAATTTTAAAAGTATATATCACTAGAAAATTACTATTTTTATTATTGTAGATTAGCAGACACTATAAATTAATCTATAATTTCTAAATATTTTTATTAGTACTATAAATAAATTGTTTAATTAATTGTCCTTGATAATTATTCTGTTAATATTTTAAAAGCAGGTGAGAATGTCAAATGTCAAACAGCTAATATTCCTAAAAGGTATTAAAACATGAGTTCATCATAGGTGACCCTGGTCAATAGGTGAGCAGTTTTATGATAACACCTTCAGTCATTCTATAGCATAATTACTAAAGATCAGAGCAATATCCTTAATTAAGAAAATAATTACTGCTGTTGTTAGCTTTTACAGGTGTAATTTATGGATATGCTCAAAGATCAGAGCAATATCCTTAATTAAGAAAATAATTACTGCTGTTGTTAGCTTATACAGGTGTAATTTATGGATATGCTCAGGTGAGTTCATTATGAGTTCACTCCAATATATAAGGGTCAAATGACATCCAGTAAATCAGGGATCGCAGGTTCGATCCCCCGTCTGACCCTAATAAAATTAACAGTCTTTCAGATGGGACGTTAAACCGAGGTCTCGTGTCGGTGCTTTACACCGTGCACGTAAAAGAACCAGAAGAGACTCTGGAATGGGTCTCTCTCTGTATCATTGCACTATCCTCCAAAAATCTAAAATGACTAATCTCTTCAGGAGGCGTCGCTCATATGGGTAACCGGTAGCGACGATAAATAAACGTAAAACACACACAGTAATCAGTTACAGACGGATCTGTAGTCCAGTGGTAACACGCTGGACTGGTAATCCAGGGATCGCAGGTTCGATCCCCCGTCTGACCATAATAAAATTAACAGTCTTTCAGATGGGACATTAAACCGAGGTCTCGTGTCGGTGCTTTACACCGTGCACGTAAAAGAACCAGAGGAGACTCTGGAATGGGTCTCTGTCTGTATCATTGCACTATCCTCCAAAATCTAAAATAACTAATCTCTTCAGGAGGCGTCGCTCATATGGGCAACCGGTAGCGACGATAAATAAACGTAAAACACACAGTAAATCAGTCTGACCATAATAAAATTAACAGTCTTTCAGATGGGATGTTAAACCTAGGTCTCGTGTCGGTGCTTTACACCAGCACGTAAAAGAACCAGAGGAGATTCTGGAATGGGTCTCTGTCTGTATCATGCACTATCCTCCAAAATCTAAAATAACTAATCTCTTCAGGAGGCGTCGCTCATATGGGCAACCGGTAGCGACGATAAATTAAACGTAAAAACACACACAGTAAATCAGTTATATTTTGTCAGCTACAAGGATGTATGGTTAATTCTGAGCACTTGTCAAAATGCCAGCCAAAAGTTCTGTGTTTTCTCAGTTTGAAATGCCACCAGATGCTACAGGCACTGTCAAAGTGAAGTGCAAGCATTGTCCCACTTTGATTTCTGGTCCAGCCAAGAGTACATCAAACTTTCTCAAGCATCTCAAAGTAAGTTCATTATTTTTAGTTTTGTTCCTTAAACAGTTAAACATGTTGCTAACATGCTAGTAAATAAATGTATTTGACCCAATCTATTTTAAGAACTTTACATGTAAGAACTTAAGAATTTAGTCTAAATTATTAATCTTACTAATTACTGTGATAACAGGACTGTAAATAAATTTTATACACAATTTTACTAAATGTGTTAATTTATTACTGCTGTTAAATTACATTTGCTAATAATAGTGTTGTATTTTTTGTCTTTTCAGTGTAAACATAGAGATGTCTTCCTAGATGTGACAACAAAATCTGCCCGACCAACACCATCAGAACAGACAAAAATGGCTCAGTATATCTCCACACCTAAGAAATATTCGTCTGTCATGATTGCATGCAAGCGATTTAAGCTTAAAGGGCAGACACAATGCAGAGAACATTCGTCAGGAGTACGAGGAGGTGATTGCCAGCTACGACATAGGGCATAAGATATCCATGATAATCACGGACAACGCTTCAAACATGACCAAGGCATTCAACTTTAGCATTCCAGGATTCACAGCCTCTGTGGATGATGATTCAAACTCTGATAGTGAGGATGACTCAAGTGATTCTGAATCCGAACCTGAGGATGTGCCACATGATGATGATTGCTTTGTCAGTTTGCCAAAACGAGGATCGTGTTATGCCCACACATTACAGCTAGTGGTGAAGGATGGACTTAAAGATGCAGGGCATCATCTTAAGAATGTCATAGCAAAGGCTTCAACCATTGTGGCATATGTGAGAAAGTCTCTGCATGCTACAGACATCCTAGAGGGGGAAAACAAACAGCTAATGCAACCAGGTGGAACTCCCAGCTCATCATGATTCGATCTATCTTGAGAGTCTCCCCTGAAAAACTGGATCAGTTGGACACTCTCCACCTCACAGCCTATGAGCGTAAGTTGCTGTAGGAGTTGTGTGACATATTAGCCCCATTTGAGCATGCCAGTAAGCTGGTGCAGCAGCATAAAAATGTGTCGGCCAGTTTGACCATACCCATCACACGTGGACTCTCACACAAACTGGATCGTATATCAGCCACCTACAACAGCAAGATGATGGAAACTCTGAAGGCTTCAGTAAACTCTTAAAGTGTGATCTCTTAGACCGTTTTGACATTACGTGCTTAAACGACGAGCACGATGGAATATTGTGGATATCACTTGTAGATAAACTTTCATGCGACATACTAAACTTTTGTGTTTGTTATCTTCCACCGTCGAACTCTTCAAGACACGTTAACGTGAATGAGTTTTTTGACACGTTATTAACACAGCTACACATGTATCAAAAAGACTCAATAATCACCATTGTCGGAGACCTGAACATTCGTGTAGGCAGCCAAGAGGACTTTATTGCGGGGGTGGATAACCTTCCACCACATGATATAGTGGATAAACGAACAAGCCAATATAGTGACGCTCTAATTGACGATCAGCAGTAATATGTGCATTTTAAACGGTCGAAATCACAATGGAAACGATTATACCAGTGTATCTACTCGCGGCTTAGCGGTGGTGGACTACTGCATTGTACCGTACGAGCATTTAGAACGGTATACTAAGTTTGATGTTATACGGTCTAGTGCATTATTAACAGTTGCAATTGGAGTACATACATTAAACAGAGTGATAATACCTGATCACTCTATTCTACTGTGGGATTTACAGCTCAGCGGGTATGAATCTCCAACCGAACACCCGGAGGCCACTTATATCCCAGATAAGGCCACCCTCACTAAATACGACAATTTATGAACAATCGTGATATATTCGATTCCTTAAATGAGACGTTACATAAACTTGAGAGTAACCAACAAGAACAAGTGTGCATAGACAGTTCCTACGATGACTATCTCAGAATAGTGAAAGCACAAATGAACACACACCTTAACCCTAAGGTAGTTGTAGTAGCTAACGGGACGAACAATAAAAAGAGAAAACACAAAAAACCATGGTGGTGCAGCGAGCTAACAATATTGTGGAACAGTGTGTGTGAGTGTGAAGACATATGGCTCAAATGCAAGTACGCTAGACGTAAGAGGCAATTTAAGCATAAATATGTATCAAAGCGGAAACCAATTCGACAGAGAAGTACAAAAACACAAAAGGCAATATTTACAAGAGACGCAACACAATATTCTAGAGAGCTGTAAGCAGAACAAAAGTGAGTTCTGGAAGACTATAGGCAAAGTAGGTGTCGGGTGTGATAGACAGAAACGTATTCCTATGGAAGTAGTAGACAATAGTGGACATGTGACTGCCTCATTCGAAGCAGTACATGGAAAATGGCAAGCACATTTCAAAGAATTATTCACGGGCGACACTGACCTTCGGGGCGACAACGATATACACCATGTCACGCTACCGTGCCATGATAGTGATAACAGCAACTTAGACGTTGGTATTAGTATTCTTGACGTTAAGCGTGCACTCCAGTCGCTAAACAAGAATAAAGCGCCAGGGCATGATCAGTTACCCTCCGAGGTTATTCAATCCGACGCCAGTGTTAACTTTCTGCACAGGTTATTCTGTGTATGCTACGATACGGGTAAAATTCCAAACTCATGGAGATACGGGATGATCACGCCGATTTTGAAAACCCCCACTACGGATGCACGTGATCCATCTAACTACAGGGGTATTACGGTAACTTCATCGGTATACAAAGCATTCTGCAGTGTTCTAAACAATAGACTGAATGACTGGGTGGATATTAACGATAAAATATCCGACCAGCAAAATGGCTTCCGGCGTAAGCGAAGTACCATAGACCAATTATCTACCCTTACAAGCATTATAGATCAATGCAAGAGTATAAACGCATCAACGTATATAGCATACATCGATTTTTCCAGAGCATATGACCGGATAAATCGCAGCATCTTATGGGATAAGCTAGAGGCAATAGGATTAAAGAACAGTAAATTATTACGCTCAATTAAATCTCTTTATGAAAATGTGCAGTGTGCGGTGAAGATCAACCACCATATCACTGACTGGTTCGATGTACACGTTGGTCTTAAGCAGGGCTGTTTGCTCTCAACGACACTTTTCAACCTGTACATGAATGATTTAAGCAACCTGTTGGAACAATGTTGCATCGGGGTATTGGTAGGAAACGCTTTATTAACCACTTGTTATACGCGGACGACCTTGCTCTGATCGCAAGCTCAGAAGATGATCTACAACTCCTACTAGACTTATTATCTGGCTGGTGTGTACGAAATAAAATGTCGATTAATTCAAGTAAAACTAAAGTGATGCACTTCCGAAACGCGTCAGTACCGCGGACCGATTATAACTTCATGTGTGGTTCAACTGAAATAGAGTGTGTTAACCAATATGGCTACCTAGGACTGGTAGTTAGTGAAACGCTAGACTATTCCATCACAGCCAAGTACGTGGCGCAGTCGGCGACAAGAGCATTGGGGATCCTCATATCGAAATTTAAGTATATGGGCGAACTACCCTACCAAGTATATACGACGCTCTATGACACACTGGTCTGGCCTGTCATTCATTACGGAGCAGCCATATGGGGGCAAAAACAATACTTGTGTATCGATGCAGTACATCATAGGGCTTGTCGCTTCTACCTTGGACTCGGTAAATACTCTCCCAACGACGCGGTGTTCGGGGATATGGGATGGACACAACCGATCGTGCGACAGTGGACGGCTAATATAAGAAATTGGTTTCGTCTTAATAATATGGATCAAAGCAGGTTAAATAACCGTGTATTTAAATGGGCAAATGATAATAAGAGCCGTACTAGAAACTGGTTATATAAACTTGACTGTAAGCTAAAGAGTATAGACTGTGTGCCGTTAATCATAGATCAGTGAGCGACAAACTATAATTGAAACTGTTAACACAAACTTATCAAACAGTTTAGAGGCAACGTGGTTTACTAATATTAAACTAGTTGGAACTAGTGGCAAAGGACGAAATAAATTAAGACAATATAGCCAGTTTAAGAGTGAATACAAGACAGAATCGTATGTGCAAAATATAGCAATACCTAGATACCACAGAAGCGCCTTAGCCAAATTCCGTTGTGGCGTCGCACCAATTAAGATTGAAACTGGTAGATATCAAGGATTACCACTGTGTGAACGAACCTGTTTTCAATGTTCAAATACAATCGAGAGCGAAATACATGTATTGTTGAAATGTCCATTGTATGAGCATTTACACACTGAACTTAAATTGTATGCGCAGTCTATTAATACATCATTCAACACGCTTAGTTTCTCTGAACAGTTTGCTTATTTAATGTCTGATAAAGATATTGCTAAATTATGTGCCAAAACCTGCAATAGAATTTTAATGGAAAGACGTAATATTTTATATAAAACCTGAATCATGTATATAGAAATCAAACAGCTTTATAATACTATTACGATTTAACTTTTGTATACATATATGTAAATGCAACATTTTAACCTGGGATGTATAGTTTTACTGTTTTATAAATCTGTATTTATAAATTGAATTTAAAGTAAGTTTTAAGATGCTGTTATATTATATCTTAGTTTGTCTCTTATAACTCGAACATGAGTGGATTTGTACATTGTTTTAATATTACTGTTTAAATATGTTGTGTATGCTTGTACAAAAAGGAGACGTAAATAAACATTTATCTATCTATCTATCTATCTATCTATCTATCTATCTATCTATCTATCTATCTATCTATCTATCTATCTATCTATCTATCTATCTATCTATCTATCTATCTATCTATCTATCTATCTATCTCTCTAATCTATCTATCTCTCTAATCTATCTATCTCTCTAATCTATCTATCTCTCTAATCTATCTAATCTATCTAATCTATCTAATCTATCTTATCTATCTTATCTATCTATCTATCTATCTATCTAATATTCAAAGAGAATGTATTCAAAAGTATTCATCAAAATTATTCGAATACATTACTAAAGTATTCGTATTCGTATTCAAATACATTTATAAAACAAGAGTATTCATATTCGTATTCATATTCATACATTTCCAGAGTATTCGTATTCAAATACTTTCCTAATGTATTCACCCCAGCCCTGCTTAGTGCTGGTCACTGTATATATGCAAGAGGGAAGGCAAGGGCAGTTGGATGATGGTACATAGTGCTTGTCACTGTAAATATACAAGGGGGAAGGCAAGGGGAGTTGGATGGTGGTACATAGTGTTGGTCACTGTATATATACAAGAGGGAAGGCAAGGGGAGTTGGATGATGGTACATTGAGTGCTGGTCACTGTATATATACAAGAGGCAAGGCAAGGGGAGTTGGATGGTGGTACTTAGTGCAGGTCATTGTATATATACAAGGGGGAAGGCAAGGGGAGTTGGATGATGGTACTTAGTGCTGGTCACTGTATATATACAAGAGGGAAGGCAAGGGGAGTTGGATGGTGGTACTTAGTGCTGGTCACTGTATATATACAAGGGGGAAGGCAAGGGGAGTTGGATGATGGTACATAGTGCTTGTCACTGTATACATACAAGAGGGAAGGCAAGGGGAGTTGGATGATGGTACATTGAGTGCTGGTCACTGTATATATACAAGGGGGAAGGCAAAGGGAGTTGGATGATGGTACATTGAGTGCTGGTCACTGTATATATACAAGGGGGAAGGCAAGGGGAGTTGGATGATGGTACTTTAGTGCTGGTCACTGTATATATACATGGGGGAGGCAAGGGGAGTTGGATGATGGTACATATAGTGCTGGTCACTGTATATATACAAGAGGCAAGGCAAGGGGAGTTGGATGGTGGTACTTAGTGCAGGTCATGTATATATACAAGGGGGAAGGCAAGGGGAGTTGGATGATGGTACTTAGTGCTGGTCACTGTATATATACAAGAGGGAAGGCAAGGGGAGTTGGATGGTGGTACTTAGTGCTGGTCACTGTATATATACAAGGGGGAAGGCAAGGGGAGTTGGATGATGGTACATAGTGCTTGTCACTGTATACATACAAGAGGGAAGGCAAGGGGAGTTGGATGATGGTACTTAGTGCTGGTCACTGTATATATACAAGAGGGAAGGCAAAGGGAGTTGGATGATGGTACATTGAGTGCTGGTCACTGTATATATACAAGGGGGAAGGCAAGGGGAGTTGGATGATGGTACTTTAGTGCTGGTCACTGTATATATACATGGGGGAGGCAAGGGGAGTTGGATGATGGTACATATAGTGCTGGTCACTGTATATATACATGGGGGAGGCAAGGGGAGTTGGATGATGGTACATAGTGCTGGTCACTGTATATATACATGGGGGAAGGCAAGGGGAGTTGGATGATGGTACTTTAGTGCTGGTCACTGTATATATACAATAGACATCAGGCCCACATCCATTTCGCCTTATTTCTTGAGGATATAATTGTTAATTAGTGGTAATACATTTGACAGCCTGGAAATTAAGCTAATCTCTCCCGACATCCGGATACATGCCGTAATCGCAGCAGTATTATATAAAATCCAGTCAACTATGCCAAAACTGAATGGCAGCCACAGTAGGAATGATGACGTCACATGAAAACTATGTACATGTATACGAGATTTTTACAGTTATTGATAGGAAGTGTTTGCTGACCTGGCAAAGTACTAAATTTAAGAATCATTACCGGTAATAGTTTAAATTGATAAATAAATATACAAAGTGTATACGTCAAAATGTGTTTAATTAGATAAATCAAGTTGTCAGATCGTCATGTGTGGTTGCGACTGCGCCGGCAACAGTTGTGTCAGATCGTCTGGTGTGGTCGCGACTGCGCCGGCAACAGTTGTCAGATCGTCTGGTGTGGTCGCGACTGCGCCAGCAACAGTAGTGTCAGATCGTCTGGTGTCGTCGCGACTGCGCCGGCAACAATTGTGTCAGATCGTCTGGTGTGGTCGCAACTGCGCCGGCAACGGTTGTGTCAGATTGTCTGGTGTGGTCGCGAATGTGCCGGCAACAGTTATGTCAGATCTAAATATGGCACTCTGATTTTTCTATATGTACTATTGTGTGCACTTGATACAAAGGGGCCGAGCACGAAAATAAATTGAACTGACTTAAGCAACGGTTGCAGTTCACCTGTTGTGTCACTGATTGTATGTAGCGTAGTAGGTCTCGTAGCCTGATGGAGATCGTGTGATTCCTATCTAAGAGGTCCAGGTTCGAAACCCTCTGTGACCAAGTGTTGTTTTTTGTTTTGTTTTTTAGTGTTAGATTCTGTTGGATTTCGAGCCTAAATTAACTATTTAAAAAGAAAAAACTGCACATTTTAGTTACTAGATAAACATGGAGAAGACTAAGAGCAAGTGACCAACGTCGCCTATGGAACAGGCCGAGGCTGTGAGTGCGAAGAAGGTGGAGTCGTCTGGTGTGGTGACTGCGCCGGCAACAGTTGTGCCGCAGACTGATGTTGGCACACCTAGTGAGATGGACAGTATGGCGGAGAGTTCTGGACCTAATAATGTAGAAGCTGGTAGTGAAGGTAATGATATTTTGAGTGATTGTTTATTCAATATAATGTGGACAAAATCAAACACAACACTTGTCTTCTATATAATTATATTATAATTCAACGTTTCGGCTTGCGCCTTCATCAGGAATTAAAACAATAAAGAATACAACGGATGTGACGTCTAAATAATAACGACGTCGCTTCATTTAGCGGAAAATTGCTGACAAGTTTTATATTAACCAAATACACCATGCATTGTATTTGCTTTTTGGCGATGTAACGTTTTCGTCCATGTTTCTGTTGTTTGGCAACATGTTTTCCTTGGCTGTCTCAATAAACTGTCAACACATGACACAATCTGCTGTCATTCAAATAACAGACAGCTCGCTTCTGACCAATGCAACCCAGGTTAGATCCTCGGACTGTGTAAACTATGTAAGATGGTTAGGTTGTTGGAGAAGAGTATTGAGGAAAGGGTATGATGTAATTAACGTGTTTTCTTACTATTTAGGAAGTGAATGTAGTGGGAACATTGCGCACTGTAAGACAGTGTTGAGGAGAGGGTATGAGGTACTAACATTTTTTCTTACTATTTAGGAAGTGAATGTAGCGGGAACATTGAACACCGTAAGACAGTGTTGAGGAAAGGGTATGATGTAACTAACGTGTTTTCTTACTATTTAGGAAGTGAATGTAGCGGGAACATTGAGCACCATAAGACAGTGTTGAGGAGAGGTTATGACGTACTAACGTGTTTTCTTTCTATTTAGGAAGTGAATGTAGCGGAAACATTGAACACCGTAAGACAGTGTTGAGGAGAGGGTATGACGTACTAACGTGTTTTCTTTCTATTTAGGAAGTGAATGTAGCGGAAACCTTGAACACCGTAAGACAGTGTTGAGGAGAGGGTATGACGTACTAACGTGTTTTCTTTCTATTTAGGAAGTGAACGTAGCGGGAACATTGAACACCGTAAGACAGTGTTGAGGAGAGGGTATGACGTACTAATGTGTTTTCTTTCTATTTAGGAAGTGAATGTAGCATGAACATTGAGCACTATAAGACAGTGTTGAGGAGAGGGTATGATGTAACTAACATGTTTTCTTTCTATTTAGGAAGTGAATGTAGCGGGAACATTGAACACCGTAAGACAGTGTTGAGGAGAGGGTATGACGTACTAACGTGTTTTCTTTCTATTTAGGAAGTGAATGTAGCGGAAACATTGAACACCGTAAGACAGTGTTGATGAGAGGGTATGACGTACTAACGTGTTTTCTTACTATTTAGGAAGTGAATGTAGGGGGAACATTGAACACCGTAAGACAGTGTTGAGGAGAGGGTATGACGTACTAACGTGTTTTCTTACTATTTAGGAAGTGAATGTAGCAGGAACATTGAGCACTATAAGACAGTGTTGAGGAGAGGGTATGATGTAACTAACGTGTTTTCTTTCTATTTAGGAAGTGAATGTAGCGGGAACATTGAACACCGTAAGACAGTGTTGAGGAGAGGGTATGACGTACTAACGTGTTTTCTTTCTATTTAGGAAGTGAATGTAGCGGGAACTTTGAACACTGTAAGACAGTGTTGAGGAGAGGGTATGACATACTAACGTGTTTTCTTTCTATTTAGGAAGTGAATGTAGCGGGAACATTGAACACCGTAAGACAGTGTTGAGGAGAGGGTATGACGTACTAACGTGTTTTCTTTCTATTTAGGAAGTGAATGTAGCGGGAACTTTGAACACTGTAAGACAGTGTTGAGGAGAGGGTATGACATACTAACGTGTTTTCTTTCTATTTAGGAAGTGAATGTAGCGGGAACATTGAACACCGTAAGACAGTGTTGAGGAGAGGGTATGACGTACTAACGTGTTTTCTTTCTATTTAGGAAGTGAATGTAGCGGGAACATTGAACACCGTAAGACAGTGTTGAGGAGAGGGTATGACATACTAACGTGTTTTCTTTCTATTTAGGAAGTGAATGTAGCGGGAACATTGAACACCGTAAGACAGTGTTGAGGAGAGGGTATGACGTACTAACGTGTTTTCTTTCTATTTAGGAAGTGAATGTAGCGGGAACATTGAACACCGTAAGACAGTGTTGAGGAAAGAGTATGACATACTAACGTGTTTTCTTACTATTTAGGAAGTGAATGTAGCGGGAACATTGAGCACCGTAAGACAGTGTTGAGGAGAGGGTATGACGTACTAACGTGTTTTCTTACTATTTAGGAAGTGAATGTAGCGGGAACATTGAGCACCGTAAGACAGTGTTGATGAGAGGGTATGACGTACTAACGTGTTTTCTTACTATTTAGGAAGTGAATGTAGGGGGAACATTGAGCACCGTAAGACTGTGTTGAGGATAGGGTATGATGTAACTAACGTGTTTTCTTACTATTTAGGAAGTGAATGTAGCGGGAACATTGAGCACTATACGACAGTGTTGAGGAGAGGGTATGACATACTAACGTGTTTTCTTACTATTTAGGAAGTGAATGTAGTGGGAACATTGAGCACTATAAGACAGTGTTGAGGATAGGGTATGACGTACTCGTTACTTACATGAAGCCATTACCAGTCCTCGATATCCTACGCGGAAAGGAGACATTAATGTTTAAACAGTATCGGGACATCACGGTAAATGTTACAGACTCAATGATGTCATGGACACGGTACCAATCCCGATATCCTATATCTGATATCAAAATGAACTATTTGCATGTAGAGATATCAAGTAGGTATGCGGTACTGTTTATTACACAGACCCGGATCCTGGATATCCTATATCAAAATGAACTATTTGCATGTAGAGATATCAAGTAGGTGTACGGTACTGTTTATTACACAGACCCATATCCTTGATATCCTATATCAAAATGAACTGTTTGCATGTAGAGATATCAAGTAGGTGTGCGGTACTGTTCATTCACAAATGAAGACGATGTCACTTGAACTGCTTTCTGTTGAAAGGTGTTTGTTTTTCAAATGATTATTCAGATTGATAATGAACCCAAATATGCTAAATCCAAGTTGCATAGGTTACACCTAGCAGTTTTCTTAATATCAGAGCGATTCAAATCTATTCAAACATGTGACTGAGCAGGCGGCATTTATGCAGCATAAATATTTTGAGCAGTTAATTAAAAATTTAAGATACATGGGGGTGGATGTTGTTGCAAAGTGTAGGTAATATTTCTAAGGAATTTTCTTGTCAAACAGTTTTGATATAATAACTACCTACCTTAGCACCTACTGTAATTATCCAATTACATGGTGTCCGCCTCCATGGTCGAGTGGTTAAGGTCGCTGACTTGTATACCACTGTAAACTATCATCACTGATGGTCACGGGTTCGAGCCCCGTTCAGGCCGTGTCTCATTTATATGAAAAAGTTGGCAGTTTCTTACGGAGGTTGGTGCACCCAAGTACTGGTTAACCGCTGGAGCCTGCCCAGGAAAGGTGTTGTTAGGTAAACTGCCCGCCGGCGATATAGCCCAAAATGGTGCTGATGCAGGCGTAAAACTCGAAATATAACATAACCAATTACATGGCAGAGTCTCTTGTCAATATATCGATACATTTCCCCCCATCAATGACACCACTAGTGTACATGGGAGAAGTTTAAGGTGTACAAGGCAGAAGATTAAGGTATTTTAGGTAGATGTTTAAGGTAAATGAGAGGGAGAAGTTTAATGTATACATGGGAGAATAGGGTCTATTGAGGGAGAATTTTAAGTTATACAAGTGAGAAATTAAATGTATATGAGGTAGAATGTTAAAATAAATGAGGGAGACGTTTAATTTATATGAGTGGGAATTTTAAGGTGTTCAAAGGAAAAGTTTAAGGTACATGTATATGCGGGCTAAGATTTAGGTATGCAACAGAGGAGTTAATGGTACACAAGGGAGATGCAAGGGAGAAGTTTAGGTATACAAAAATAAATGAGGGAGAAGTTTAATGTGTGTGAAGGAGACGCTTAATGTAAATGAGGGAGACATTTAACGTATTCGATGGATAAGCTTGAAGTATGTGAGGGAGAAGTTTTAGGTATATGAGGGAGAAGTTTAAGACATGCAGGTGGTGGGGGGTAGTTTAAAGAAATTGCGATTTCCTTATCTCGTAATGTAAATCAACATCAATTGCAAATGTCTCCATATGTCATAATGCAGAGTGTGTCAATTGCAAATGTCTCCATATGTCATAATGCAAAGTGTGTCAATTGCAAATGTCTCCATATGTCATAATGCAAAGTGTGTCAATTGCAAATGTCTCCATATGTCATAATGCAAAGTGTGTCAATTGCAAATGTCTCCATATGTCATAATACAAATTTTATTCAGCGTCTTAATCTTTGTCAGTAAGTGACAGTTCAGGGTTCCCGCTGGCGGTCGCCAAAGGCGCCAATTGAGACAAAAATTAAATATTGACACTAAAATTTGTGAAATTGCGAAAATATTTGGTGCAACATTATTTTTTTGGCACATGTATTGTCAAATGCATGGCTTCAAATATTTATTTGTGAACTATATGGCTCTTTGTTGGCTGCAAGATTTTTTAAATGGCTCCAGTGTTTTTCAATTGGAGACAGAAATGGCGCAGACAAACATTCAGACAGAGGGAACCCTGTCGGACTCTTCCATTTGAAAACTTAATCAACGCCAATTTAAATCATTTAGGAACTACAGCTTACATCCGATAAAAACCGAGAACTACTCAAGAAGATCCAATCGAGGGACGAAACCAGTTATAAAATATTCAAAGATGCCCTAACGAGTACAGGACAGACATTACTCGTACGGTACTTAGAATGCATTGAAAAGAAGGAAGATACAGAAGACCTAGAGAAAGAGTTGAAAGGTATGAAACAACCAGTACAAATTGAAAGACAAGACAAGATAGTACATTGTGTGCCACGTTGTCCTTGTGTATCATGTATATACATGTACAGCAGCATGCATCCCATGTATAGCAGCATACATCCCATGTATATACATGTACAGTAGCATACATCCCATGTATATACATGTATAGCAGCATACATCCCATGTATATACATGTATAGCAGCATACATCCCATGTATATACATGTACAGCAGCATACATCCCATGTATATACATGTACAGCAGCATACATCCCATGTATAGCAGCATACATCCCATGTATATACATGCATAGCAGCATACATCCCATGTATATACATGCATAGCAGCATACATCCCATGTATATACATGCATAGCAGCATACATCCCATGTATATACATGTATAGCAGCATACATACCATGTATATACATGTATAGCAGCATACATCCCATGTATATACATGTATAGCAGCATACATCCCATGTATATACATGTACAGTAGCATACATCCCATGTATAGCAGCATACACCCCATGTATATACATGTACAGTAGCATACATCCCATGTATAGCAGCATACACCCCATGTATATACATGTACAGTAGCATACATCCCATGTATATACATGTATAACAGCATACATCCCATGTATATACATGTATAGCAGCATACATCCCATATCCCATGTATATACATGTATAGCAGCATACATCCCATGTATATACATGTATAGCAGCATACATCCCATGTATATACATGCATAGCAGCATACATCCCATGTATATACATGTATAGCAGCATACATACCATGTATATACATGTATAGCAGCATACATCCCATGTATATACATGTATAGCAGCATACATCCCATGTATATACATGTACAGTAGCATACATCCCATGTATAGCAGCATACACCCCATGTATATACATGTACAGTAGCATACATCCCATGTATAGCAGCATACACCCCATGTATATACATGTACAGTAGCATACATCCCATGTATATACATGTATAACAGCATACATCCCATGTATATACATGTATAGCAGCATACATCCCATATCCCATGTATATACATGTATAGCAGCATACATCCCATGTATATACATGTATAGCAGCATACATCCCATGTATAGCAGCATACATCCCATGTATATACATGTACAGTAGCATACACCCCATGTATATACATGTATAGCAGCATACACCCCATGTATATACATGTACAGCAGCATACATCCCATGTATATACATGTACAGCAGCATACATCCCATGTATATACATGTACAGCAGCATACATCCCATGTATATACATGTACAGCAGCATACATCCCATGTATATACATGTATAGCAGCATACATCCCATGTATATACATGTATAGCAGCATACATCCCATGTATATACATGTATAGCAGCATACATCCCATGTATATACATGTACAGCAGCATACATCCCATGTATATACATGTATAGCAGCATACACCCATGTACAGCAGCATACATCCCATGTATATACATGTATAGCAGCATACATCCCATGTATATACATGTATAGCAGCATACATCCCATGTATATACATGTACAGCAGCATACATCCCATGTATATACATGTACAGCAGCATACATCCCATGTATATACATGTAATACATGTATAGCAGCATACATCCCATGTATATACATGTACAGCAGCATACATCCCATGTATATACATGTACAGCAGCATACATCCCATGTATATACATGTATAGCAGCATACATCCCATGTATATACATGTATAGCAGCATACATCCCATGTATATACATGTACAGCAGCATACATCCCATGTATATACATGTACAGCAGCATACATCCCATGTATATACATGTACAGCAGCATACATCCCATGTATATACATGTATAGCAGCATACATCCCATGTATATACATGTACAGCAGCATACATCCCATGTATATACATGTACAGCAGCATACATCCCATGTATATACATGTACAGCAGCATACATCCCATGTATATACATGTATAGCAGCATACATCCCATGTATATACATGTATAGCAGCATACATCCCATGTATATACATGTACAGCAGCATACATCCCATGTATATACATGTATAGCAGCATACATCCCATGTATATACATGTATAGCAGCATACATCCCATGTATATACATGTATAGCAGCATACATCCCATGTATATACATGTACAGCAGCATACATCCCATGTATATACATGTATAGCAGCATACATCCCATGTATATACATGTATAGCAGCATACATCCCATGTATATACATGTATAGCAGCATACATCCCATGTATATACATGTATAGCAGCATACATCCCATGTATATACATGTATAGCAGCATACATCCCATGTATATACATGTATAGCAGCATACATCCCATGTATATACATGTACAGCAGCATACATCCCATGTATATACATGTACAGCAGCATACATCCCATGTATATACATGTATAGCAGCATACATCCCATGTATATACATGTACAGCAGCATACATCCCATGTATATACATGTATAGCAGCATACATCCCATGTATATACATGTACAGCAGCATACATCCCATGTATATACATGTATAGCAGCATACATCCCATGTATATACATGTACAGCAGCATACATCCCATGTATATACATGTACAGCAGCATACATCCCATGTATATACATGTATAGCAGCATACATCCCATGTATATACATGTACAGCAGCATACATCCCATGTATATACATGTACAGCAGCATACATCCCATGTATATACATGTATAGCAGCATACATCCCATGTATATACATGTATAGCAGCATACATCCCATGTATATACATGTATAGCAGCATACATCCCATGTATATACATGTATAGCAGCATACATCCCATGTATATACATGTATAGCAGCATACATCCCATGTATATACATGTATAGCAGCATACATCCCATGTATATACATGTACAGCAGCATACATCCCATGTATATACATGTATAGCAGCATACATCCCATGTATATACATGTATAGCAGCATACATCCCATGTATAGCAGCATACATCCCATGTATATACATGTATAGTGGTAAAACCTTGTGGGAGGTTCCCCTAGGGTCTCTCAAAATTCATTAGATTTTGTATTCTAAATTAAGCTTACAGGGGAGAGAGTTTGTCCAGAACAGGCAGGGGATATCTGTATTAGCGCATCTCTCGCGGAACCCACTTTTAGGCCTTTGTGTCAAATTAAGCTTACAGGGGAGAGAGATGTATTAGTGCATCTCTCGCGGAACCCACTTTTAGGCCTTTGTTTTATAAAAGGAACTTGGAAGGATAATTAAATATTTATGCACTGTATAAGTCCCCCAAAGGATGGATTAAATGCTGGAAAATTTAGAGTGCATTTTACCAATATCTAAAAGGAAAAAAGGATGGATTAAATGTATACAAGTTCCTAAAAGGATGGATTAAATGCTGGAAAATTTGTAAATTCGTTATTGATATTGGGGGCACACTAAAAAATAACCAAAAAACTTAAGGCCGTCGACTTTAAACCTGCCTCCATGTTGCCCATCTTTGGCTGTAGGAATGTGTTTATATGAGATTGATCACTTGTGGCCAACAATCTCCACAAACTATTGTTTTGCGCTTACCACGGTAGTGCATTGTATGCTTGTAAATCTTTTATATGTTTCAATAACAATTCAAATTGGTATTTTATTTTGTTGTTTTATCAGTCAGCATCTTTGAATAATTACATTATAATTCAACGTTTCGGCTTGCGCCTTCATCAGGTGTCTTCTATATATTTACATTATAATTCAACGTTTCGGCTTGCGCCTTCATCAGGTGTCTGCTATATAATTACATTATAATTCAACGTTTCGGCTTGCGCCTTCATCAGGTGTCTGCTATATAATTACACTATAATTCAACGTTTTGGCTTGCGCCTTCATCAGGTGTCTTCTATATAATTACATTATAATTCAACGTTTCGGCTTGCGCCTTCATCAGGTGTCTGCTATATAATTACATTATAATTCAACGTTTCGGCTTGCGCCTTCATCAGGTGTCTGCTATATAATTACATTATAATTCAACGTTTCGGCTTGCGCCTTCATCAGGTGTCTGCTATATAATTACATTATAATTCAACGTTTCGGCTTGCGCCTTCATCAGGTGTCTGCTATATAATTACATTATAATTCAACGTTTCGGCTTGCGCCTTCATCAGGTGTCTGCTATATAATTACATTATAGTTCAATGTTTCGGCTTGCGCCTTCATCAGGTGTCTGCTATATAATTACATTATAATTCAACGTTTCGGCTTACACCTTCATCAGGTGTCTGCTATATAATTACATTATAATTCAACGTTTCGGCTTGCGCCTTCATTAGGTGTCTGCTATATAATTACATTATAGTTCAACGTTTCGGCTTGCGCATTATAATTCAACGTTTCGGCTTGCACCTTCATCAGGTGTCTGCTATATAATGACATTATAATTCAACGTTGCGCCTTCATCAGGTGTCTGCTATATAATTACATTATAATTCAACGTTTCGGCTTGCGCCTTCATCAGGAATTAAAACAATAAAGAATACAACGGTCGTGACGTCTAAATAATAACGACATCGCTTCATTTAGCGAAAAATTGCTGACAAGTTTTATAGTGACCAAATACACCACTGGATAATGACTATACACAATGCATTTTATTTGCTTTTTGCAATGTAATGTCGCTTTACTCATGTGCATGTTTTAAATAATATGAAAAACTAAAGTTTTCGTCCATGTTTCTGTTGTTTGGCAACATGTTTTTCCTTGACTGGCTCAATAAACTGTGTACACATGACACAATCCAGGGTTGGCAGATTTCTTCCCTATAGGGAAAAAACCGTGGTTTTTTCCCGGTTTTTTCCGATACGGAAGAAATACGTTTCTTCCCTACTACTGGGAAGAAATGGAAGAAACCTCCTTTTTGTCAATTTGTTTAGTAATATATGCGCAAAATATAGATAAAATGTATATATTATGATTAATATTGCTTCAACAATAATCCAGTCCACCTTGCTAGAGTGGAAGTCCAATGCCACATAGAGGAAAATTACAGTCAACACCTAAAAATATATACAGATGGATCAAAATGCCCTGACTCTGGCAAGGTAGCTGCAGCCGTAGTCATCCCATCCCTACAATGTGAATATGTAGAAAGGTTAACCGATAAGGCATCCATCTATACGGCTGAGCTAATTGCAATTAAGAAAGCAATGTGCTGGATAATAGATAATAATTCACCGAAAAATGTGATATTATCTGACTCACTCTCATCACTGGTCTCCTTACAATCAAGGAATAGTAAGTCTAGACCAGATCTAATTACTGATATAGTCAAGTTATACAACGAGGGCTTGAACCAAAACCTCAAGGTTACCATAGCATGGTGTCCAGCACATATTGGTATCACTGGAAACGAGCTGGCGGACAGGGCTGCCAAGTCTGGCCTGGAGCACACTAATGTGGAGAATAGTATAAGGCTCGCACCCACGGAGATCTACTCCATTGTTAATGCCCAAACGAAGGTACGTTGGGGCCGGTCACTCCTGGATAGGCCTTTCAAACATACATACAAAAGGAGCTCCGTGGGGTTCAGCCGTCCGGTGCAATACTCTAGGTCTTCAAGAATAGATAAGTGCATCACTCGGCTGAGACTTGGGACAAACCTGTTACCAGGAAACCTGGGACAATATATACTTAAGCTAGATCCGGTTTGTCCCAAGTTCGATGTCAGATACACTACTGAACATTTTCTGCTGGACTGTGGCGATCTCGAGACCCATCGGGCTGTCTTGCGGGCGGCAGTTGCCGGGGTCGATAAAACTTTCTCAATTGAGAAAATACTCGACCCTAGCAAGGCTGTCCGCACCTCAGTATTTAAAGCTCTGGAAACGTACATCCTAGACTGTCAGATGTCCGACAAAATTTAGAGGACATTTGCAGTTATTAAGCTCAGACAAGGATCCCATATCTCTCCAGGTTGTTTGTGGATAAATTTACCCTTCTGTAGTGCTGTTATTGGCCCAACCGGAGCCCCTTTCGAAAAGCAATTCCATTGCAGGCTTCTCACCTGAGATGAGTAATTTCCGACCCCAGATGAAAGAGTTTACTTAAATTTCATCTTAGGGGCTCCGTACGGGCCAATACGAGCACAAAACCTGCTTTCGTATCCCAATATACTTAACTCGATCGCTTTTACAGATCGATGTACAAATCACTGAGTTTCTTCTAATTATTCATCTACTCAGATGAAACTTGGTACAATCTACCAACTCAATGTCTAATGGACACAACCTATTAATATACATACTACCAGTGTCTAATGTACACTAAGCAACCAAAAAACACCACGTCACATCTATGTATGGTGTTATAAAATATATACAATTGACTTTTTGAGTTAACATCACTTGCAACTCAGTATTGTAAGTTTCATAAACACCGGTGGTTTAAACATCACAACAACTTCATTTCTACATCATTGGAATAAGTAAACCAATGTGGGACAATCCACAACAACCTGGAAAATCCAAATCCATACAAACCGTCTCTACCTTCCAAACTAAACTATTAAGACAGATTTCTGGCTATGCCCCTGTCAAACCAATAGCTCATAAATAGCTATTACTTTGCTATATACAACCTATATCATCTAAATTAGTGACCCTCCTGTTTTACTAATTCTTTTTTTACCTTATAGCTAAGCTTACCTTAGCTATCCATAATCGCCTTTACCCCCTGTGACCATTTACATAGAAAACAATAGTATTTAGCAAATCATTATTTGAAAATCCCCAAGCGATTAAGCTTGTAAACATGTATATGGGAACATACTTGTCTGAGAAATTTAAAATTTAAATTGGGACCCAGAGCCCCTGGTCCAAATTACCCGGATTGGTAGTATGACTGCGCGCAGAGCAACTAGCGTACTCAGTCCGGCCGGGTAAAGCCCATACTGCCGGTGTTTTGTGACTAAGAAACTCTAAAACTAAATAAAGCTAGTTTAAATTGTATTGGTAGTGATCTACAAGATCACTTCAATACAATGGTAAATTCTGGAAATTTTCATCTAAATTTTTTTTTGTAACAAGGATTGATAAATCCTATATATTTATAACTTTCTAGTAACTTCATATTGTTGTTTATCCAAAATAAACATCAACATTTTCTTTGATCCACCAATATTCAAATTGAGGCCCTTATGCTATGTCATAAGCGAAATGCTTAATTTGTACAATTTTGGCCGGTTTTTGGTCAATTTCAAAGTCAAAATAAAAATTCAAGGATCTATATTCATAATCTACATGTAAAGTTCTATTTCGAACTCTAACTACATCAATATCACACCCTTAGTACAATATATACAAAAATATTTTATCTGAAAATTTTAAATATGTTTAGCTGGAGCGGATTACCATCCTGGTATAGTCTCAACAACTACATATTCATCTAAAACCTAAATATTCTTGTACATGAGTATGCTTCCTTAGATACTCAAGTCCCTAAGTTAAGGTTATGTAATTATCTACCTCATTCATCTTGTTAGGACACTCAACTTGACCAGGTGGTTGAATTGAGGCCCTAACTTTCCTACGGTACGACAGAAATGTCTAATTTCTGTAAATTCGGGCCAAAAATTACCAAATTTCTGGTGGTTGTAATTTAATTTTTTAAAGACTTCTCTATATCACTAGTAACATTAACATGTTATTGACTTGGACAGAACTATTATTCTGACCAGGCCCTGTCAGTATTCACCTTGAGGCCCTCCTCCTATGGCACAAGGAAATATCCTAAATCACAAATTTTCCATAGTAATTTGGTAAATTCCACTACCATACATGGATATTACTATTTTCATACACCTTGGTATATTGAACCTACTATCCTGTAGACTATCTACCACATAGTTGTTATATCAACACAGTATTTGGAAAAAATGCCATCTGAAGTGTCAATATGCAGTTGGACATTTCTATTTACCGACTCTATGCAGCCATACGACAAAATTGTGTAATTTCTATCAATGATCTAATGATCACCTGATTAAATTATCTAGAGATTTTAGTGTTCTTTATTAAAGTCAACATTATGTTAACAAAGCTTGATCAACTTCAAGAAGTAATCTTCAGTAATTCTAAAACTGAAGCTCAAATGCTACGACACTATAGTCATTAGCCCAAATGTCTAATTTCTGTAAATTCGGGCCAAAAATTACCAAATTTCTGGTGGTTGTAATTTAATTTTTTAAAGACTTCTCTACATTACTAGTAACATTAACATGTTATTGACTTGGACAGAACTATTATTCTGACCAGGCCCTGTCAGTATTCACCTTGAGGCCCTCCTCCTATGGCACAAGG
This sequence comes from Archivesica marissinica, assembly GCA_014843695.1. Lineage (NCBI taxonomy): Eukaryota > Metazoa > Mollusca > Bivalvia > Venerida > Vesicomyidae > Archivesica > Archivesica marissinica. The sequence continues at coordinate 7,691,625 of CM026400.1, forward strand.
AAATATCCTAAATCACAAATTTTCCATAGTAATTTGGTAAATTCCACTACCATACACGGATATTACTATTTTCATACACCTTGGTACATTGAACCTACTATCCTGTAGACTATCTACCACATAATTGTTATATCAACACAGTATTTGGAAAAAATGCCATCTGAAGTTTCAATATGCAGTTGGACATTTCTATCTACCAACTCTGTCCAGCCATACGGCAAAATGGTGTAATTCCTATCAATGATCCAATGATCATCTGATTAAATTATCTAGAGATTTTAGTGTTCTTTATTAAAGTCAACATCATGTTAACAAAGTTTGATCAACTTCAAGAAGTAATCTTCAGTAATTCTAAAACTGAAGCTCAAATGCTATGACATTAGTCATTAGCCCAAATTTACGTCTTTTCTAACAATTCTTCATTACTCTTGAGTCTTAATACCACTACAGTAGGTATTAGACTGTAAAACTTAACCTATAAATATATATAAGTTATGAATAAGCTTAACAATAAACTTAAAACAAACAAGGACACCCTACAACATCCTCAACTTTAATTAAGGTCATCAGACACCCTCAAGTCGCATGAGTAACCTGGCCGGCTGAGTAGTTGTATGAGCAAGTACTGCGTGCGGTCGGTCGTTCTCCGAAATCACCGAGTAAACAACGGAACCGGTACTCCTGTCATGAATTCTTCGTCTCGCGAGCGATCGCCAATTTTTATTAGTTTGGCATTCCCCTGTGTGACTAAGTTTTATTGTAAATAGCCAAGAACTGGTAGTTTTTTATACTTAACATGTAATTTTTAAAGGCCCTACGAAGGTGACCGTTGTTTGTACGGAAGTGTATTTTACTACATTATTTTTAAACGTTGTCACTCAGGGGTTAAGCCGCCTGTTTTAGATGTAATTTTTACGATCCCAGTACACGGGGGCATATAGGGGGGGTATTAATTTTTTTTTTTTTAGTACACATATCACACATTGTACAACCTACTATGGAATTAGTTTTATGTAAATATTTTTAGGGGCAACCCATGATAGTTTAGTTTGGTGATACTTATATATGTTAAAAAAGTTGACCAAACATCATAGTAGGCTGATACCTCTAACGGTTTATTCGTTTGTGATAGGTGAAATTTTCTATCCTGTTGACATTTTCCACAACTATGGAAGATACTCTACTACCAGTTATATATCTGTATGACTGATAGTAATTATATGTACTTGGGATCAATTAACTAAATGTCTTAGTACAGATACATATTAAGATAGTCCATGAATTTTAATCTTCGTAGCAACCTCGATACTGCTTTGCACTATACAAGGTAAACGGGCACCTGCCATATCTCTTTCTCGTTCGCGCGAACGTAAAATTCTCAATTGTTTGTTTACATTTACAGAGGTCAATCAGTGCACATTCCTGAGCGCTCGTTCTTTTTTTGCTCAGGGGCACTTGTTAATTTTCACACCGTTCCGTGCGACTAGTTAACTAATTGCAATTAGGTCTTACTTTTAATTTTCGTAGCAATATCTTTATTGATATTTATTAGTACAGCCCTCAACGGGCAACGCAGTCTATATGTTGCAGGTTTGACTATGTGTTGTTAGGGATCTTGGGATATATGAAGGACACACATATGAGCTGTTGATTCTCTTCTGACAGACAGTGTCCTTATACCTTCTTCCTTCTTACTTTCAAATCTATCTCTCTACCTTATGCAACCCATTATAAATCACCTACTCTAAATACATTTTGGTGATGGGGTATGCTGATATAAAAATATACCCGAAGATCCCTAATCAAGGTCAAACCTGTCTCTATATTATTTATCTGCTGTTATGGTTAAACTTGTTAACTTTTTATTTTTTATTTTTTGGATCAATCAGAGTTCCATGCATCCATCTCATTGGTCCACTCCTTCTAATTTCTGGTACCTTGACACATATTTCAAAAATCCATTGTGTGTCCTTGTTATCTTCTACACTGGTTTGAATGCTACTTAGAATCAAATATTTGCACGGTTTTTATCTCACCAAGGACGTACAGTATAAATCGGCTATAGAACGGACTAACAAACAATCTACTAACCAACTTATGTCTAAATCTTCTTAGAATTAGTAATTGCACCGGGTAATTTGTTCACCCGGTCTACCTCCGACCCCCGTTGGTACACAATAGTGTGCGAGCGGGAGTGGGAGATATGAAAACCGTACACACTCTGAGATTATTGCAACCCACATAGCCCTCTAAACACCATAGCATTGTAATTGTATTAGTTTATTAACTATCTATTTGTTTTCCACTAATGTCGAACCCCTCGCGGTTCTTTGAATCATCTTAGCCTATTTAGTCGCCCAAATGCATTTATGCGGTGGCGACTTTAAATAAACTTATATAGCTAGCTTCAACAATAACATCTGTTGATCAAGTCTAATTGACAGGTGTCAATTAGATTGTATAGTGAAGTCCCATAAGCTGGGTCACACCAACCAACCTGTTATAATTACTAGCTATTGTTATATGTTTCAATTGACAGGTTATTGACTTCTAAAAGTGGCAAACATGTGATATGGCTTCATTTTTGTTCAGGGGTTTCCTATTGAAATACAATACACGACAATGGCATGCCCCTTATTAAACAACTTTTACCATGGCTTCATTTTATTCAAAGGCATCCCATTGATTACATTTTCACTATATAACCAAGCGAGAGAAGTAATTTAAATTCAGAAACTGACAGTGCCTTTGCGTTAAACTGGGAACCATTATCACCAAGTTGACATTTATTTTTCTCATCAGTTCTATTTAAATCATAATGTATAGGGGTGGCAGACCTCGTGACACTATTTGGGAACACTTTGTTTCTGTGACAGTGGCTGGAAAAGAGTATGCTAGGTGCAAACTTTGTGAGAACCAGCAGCTTCCTAAAGCTTGCCGTCTAAAACTCCATTATGCGAAATGCAGTGCAGCATACCACTTACCAGCAGAAAAAGAGATCCCTGAGCAGCCTATGTCAGTAAAAAGACGGAGATCTCCATCTCCTCCACCAACCAAACGACAAGCTATCTCAATCCAACCAGACATGGATAGTTGTGTTGTGAAGACATCTCTAAACCAGAAAAATGCCATTGACTTGGAGATTGCCAAATTCTTCTACGCATGCAATATACCATTCAATGCCGCTGACCATCCACAGTACAAAAAGATGATGAGTACACTACGAGCAGGATATCAGCCACCTAACAGGAAGCAGATAGCCGGAAAACTCCTAGACACTGTGTATGATCAACTCCAGGAGGATATGAAGCATGTCATTGGCGGAAAAACTGCAACTCTTGTACAAGACGGCTGGAGTAATTGCCACAACGAACCTATAATTGCAAGTTGCCTCCAGGTTGAGAACAAATCCTATCTTTTAGATAGCCACCCTACTGGATCTATGTCAAAAACAGGGGACAATTGCAAGATGTTGTGTCAGGAGTCCATCAAAAAGGCAAGGGAAAACTACAACTGCACTGTATCTGGAGTATGTACTGACAATGCTAAGAACATGGAAAAAATGCGTGCTGCCTTACAAGAAGATGACCCAGACCTCACTGTGTATGGCTGCTCTGCCCACTGGCTCAACTTACTTGGGCTGGATCTAACTTCACAGTCAGTGATGAAGCATGTTGTGGAAGTACAGAAGTATTTTCGCAACCACCATAAGCCATGTGCTTGGCTGTCTGAGTGTGCCGAAAGTAAGAAACCACAGCTCCCTGGAGAAACACGATGGAAGTCTCAACTCACCTGTTTGGACAGCTATATTGCCAACAGAACCAGCTACATGAAGATTGTTCAGGACCATGAGGATGAGATTGACCAAACCATTGCCAAAAAGATACAGGATATCAATATCTATAGGAATTCCAAGGACATGGCAGAGCTGCTTCGCCCTGTAGCAACTGCTATTGATGCTTGCCAGGCAGACTACTCCTCTCTGGCATCAGCGTGCCATACATGGCTGTCTCTTCTGGATAATCCCAATCTTCAGTCACCAGCGCACAAGACCCTTGTCACAAAGCGGTTTAAGCAAGCAATCATACCAGAACACTTTACAGCTTACAAACTACATCCAGCATATCAGGGTGTTAAACTATCTGCTTGGCAATTGGAGATTGTTAATGACTTTATTATGTCCAAGAGTCCTGCCTTCATCACTGAGCTGATTGCCTTTCAAGCCAAATCCACACCATACCCTGCTGCATTTTTCAATGAGGCAGCACTTCGGATGGATCCAGTTACCTGGTGGAAAGCAGCTAAATCCAGTGGTGTAAATTCTGACTTTGTAGACTTTGTGGTATGTCTTCTACAGGCACCAGCTTCCTCAGCGTCAGTAGAGCGTATATTTTCCAACTTTGGACAGATCCACAGTAAAATTAGGAACAGACTAGGAAATCAAACTGCAGGAAAGTTAGTGTTCTGTTTCCGGCTCCTGAGAGGTGATCTTGAGATTGATTATTAACTGCTGTTTTTTTACATGAACAGTGTGCTTATCTACCTGATGTGAAGACTGCTAATTGTGAGAACATTGTGCTAATGTATATATGTAAATATTATTCTCTTATAGTTGCTGACAGTGATGCAATAAATATATCACACTTTATTCCCAGTTTCTTCCTAGTTTCTCCCATTTCTTCCGGGAAGAAAGGTGTTTCTTCCATTTTTTTCCCATGTTTCTTCCCACGGAAGGGAAGAAATACCTTTCTTCCCGGAAGAAAGCCAGCCCTGACACAATCTGCTGTCATTCAAATAACAGACGGCTCGCTTCTGACAAATGCAACCCAGGTTCGATCCTCAGACTGTGTAAACTATGTGAGATGGTTAGGTTGTTGGAGAAGGTGAGGTACTAACGTGTTTTCTTACTATTTAGGAAGTTAATGTAGCAGGAACATTGAACACCGTAAAACAGTGTTGAGGAGAGGGTATGACATACTAACGTGTTTTCTTACTATTTAGGAAGTGAATGTAGGGGGAACATTGAGCACCGTAAGACAGTGTTGAGGAGAGGGTATGACGTACTAACGTGTTTTCTTACTATTTAGGAAGTGAATGTAGTGGGAACATTGAGCACTATAAGACAGTGTTGAGGAAAGGGTATGACGTACTCGTTACTTACATGGAGCCATTACCAGTCCTCGATATCCTACGCGGAAAGGAGACATTAATGCTTAAACAGTATCGGGACATCACGGTAAATGTTACAGACTCAATGATTTCATGGACACGGTACCAATCCCTATATCCGATATCAAAATGAAATGTAGAGATATCAAGTAGGTGTGCGGTACTGTTTATTACACAGACCCATATCCCCGATATCCTATATCAAAATGAACTGTTTGCATGTAGAGATATGAAGTATGTGTGCGGTAGTGTTCATTACACAGACCCATATCCTCGATATCCTACATTTATATTGTGTAGAGATATCAGGGTAAGTGTACAGTACTCGTTTCGCAATCGAGCTAAAATAAATTTGTATAAACTATAACATGGACCCAGAACCAATGCTTATATCGTAAAACATCTTTACATTCATGTTGTGTACAGGGCTACAGTTTGACTTTCAAAATAAGGAGATCGTTTAACTCTGCACTGTTAATTAAAAATTTAAGATACATGGGGGTGGATGTTGTTGCAAAGTGTGTGTAATATTTCTAAGGTATTTTCTTGTCTTAAACAGTTTTGATATAATAATTAAACACTACCTACCTTAGCACCTACTGTAGTTATCCAATTACATGGTGTCCGCCTCCATGGTCGAGTGGTTAAGGTCGCTGACTTGTATACCACTGTAAACTATCATCACTGATGGTCACGGGTTCGAGCCCCGTTCAGGCCGTGTCTCATTTATATGAAAAAGTTGGCAGTTTCTTACGGAGGTTGGTGCACCCAAGTACTGGTTAACCACTGGAGCCTGCCCAGGAAAGGTGTTGTTAGGTAAACTGCCTGCCGGCGATATAGCCCAAAATGGTGCTGATGCAGGCGTAAAACCCGAAATATAACGTATAACATAACCAATTACATGGCAGAGTCTCTTGTCAATATATCGATACACCCCACCCCCATCAATGACACCACTAGTGTACATGGGAGAAGTTTAAGGTGTACAAAGCAGAATATTAAGGTATTTTAGGTAGATGTTTAAGGTAAATGAGAGGGAGAAGTTTAATGTATACATGGGAGAATAGGGTCTATTGAGGGAGAATTTTAAGTTATACAAGTGAGAAATTAAATGTATATGAGGTAGAATGTTAAAATAAATGAGGGAGACGTTTAATTTATATGAGTGGGAATTTTAAGGTGTTCAAAGGAAAAGTTTAAGGTACATGTATATGCGGGCTAAGATTTAGGTATGCAACAGAGGAGTTAATGGTACACAAGGGAGATGCAAGGGAGAAGTTTAGGTATACAAAAATAAATGAGGGAGAAGTTTAATGTGTGTGAAGGAGACGCTTAATGTAAATGAGGGAGACATTTAACGTATTCGATGGATAAGCTTGAAGTATGTGAGGGAGAAGTTTTAGGTATATGAGGGAGAAGTTTAAGACATGCAGGTGGTGGGGGGTAGTTTAAAGAAATTGCGATTTCCTTATCTCGTAATGTAAATCAACATCAATTGCAAATGTCTCCATATGTCATAATGCAGAGTGTGTCAATTGCAAATGTCTCCATATGTCATAATGCAAAGTGTGTCAATTGCAAATGTCTCCATATGTCATAATGCAAAGTGTGTCAATTGCAAATGTCTCCATATGTCATAATGCAAAGTGTGTCAATTGCAAATGTCTCCATATGTCATAATACAAATTTTATTCAGCGTCTTAATCTTTGTCAGTAAGTGACAGTTCAGGGTTCCCGCTGGCGGTCGCCAAAGGCGCCAATTGAGACAAAAATTAAATATTGACACTAAAATTTGTGAAATTGCGAAAATATTTGGTGCAACATTATTTTTTTGGCACATGTATTGTCAAATGCATGGCTTCAAATATTTATTTGTGAACTATATGGCTCTTTGTTGGCTGCAAGATTTTTTAAATGGCTCCAGTGTTTTTCAATTGGAGACAGAAATGGCGCAGACAAACATTCAGACAGAGGGAACCCTGTCGGACTCTTCCATTTGAAAACTTAATCAACGCCAATTTAAATCATTTAGGAACTACAGCTTACATCCGATAAAAACCGAGAACTACTCAAGAAGATCCAATCGAGGGACGAAACCAGTTATAAAATATTCAAAGATGCCCTAACGAGTACAGGACAGACATTACTCGTACGGTACTTAGAATGCATTGAAAAGAAGGAAGATACAGAAGACCTAGAGAAAGAGTTGAAAGGTATGAAACAACCAGTACAAATTGAAAGACAAGACAAGATAGTACATTGTGTGCCACGTTGTCCTTGTGTATCATGTATATACATGTACAGCAGCATGCATCCCATGTATAGCAGCATACATCCCATGTATATACATGTACAGTAGCATACATCCCATGTATATACATGTATAGCAGCATACATCCCATGTATATACATGTATAGCAGCATACATCCCATGTATATACATGTACAGCAGCATACATCCCATGTATATACATGTACAGCAGCATACATCCCATGTATAGCAGCATACATCCCATGTATATACATGCATAGCAGCATACATCCCATGTATATACATGCATAGCAGCATACATCCCATGTATATACATGCATAGCAGCATACATCCCATGTATATACATGTATAGCAGCATACATACCATGTATATACATGTATAGCAGCATACATCCCATGTATATACATGTATAGCAGCATACATCCCATGTATATACATGTACAGTAGCATACATCCCATGTATAGCAGCATACACCCCATGTATATACATGTACAGTAGCATACATCCCATGTATAGCAGCATACACCCCATGTATATACATGTACAGTAGCATACATCCCATGTATATACATGTATAACAGCATACATCCCATGTATATACATGTATAGCAGCATACATCCCATATCCCATGTATATACATGTATAGCAGCATACATCCCATGTATATACATGTATAGCAGCATACATCCCATGTATAGCAGCATACATCCCATGTATATACATGTACAGTAGCATACACCCCATGTATATACATGTATAGCAGCATACATCCCATGTATATACATGTACAGCAGCATACATCCCATGTATATACATGTATAGCAGCATACATCCCATGTATATACATGTATAGCAGCATACATCCCATGTATATACATGTACAGCAGCATACACCCCATGTATATACATGTATAGCAGCATACATCCCATGTATATACATGTACAGCAGCATACATCCCATGTATATACATGTATAGCAGCATACATCCCATGTATATACATGTACAGCAGCATACATCCCATGTATATACATGTACAGCAGCATACACCCCATGTATATACATGTACAGCAGCATACTCCCATGTATAGCAGCATACATCCCATGTATATACATGTACAGCAGCATACACCCCATGTATATACATGTATAGCAGTATATCTCCCATGTATAGCAGCATACATCCCATGTATATACATGTATAGCAGCATACATCCCATGTATATACATGTACAGCAGCATACATCCCATGTATATACATGTACAGCAGCATACATCCCATGTATATACATGTACAGCAGCATACATCCCATGTATATACATGTACAGCAGCATACATCCCATGTATATACATGTATAGCAGCATACATCCCATGTATATACATGTATAGCAGCATACATCCCATGTATATACATGTATAGCAGCATACATCCCATGTATATACATGTATAGCAGCATACATCCCATGTATATACATGTATAGCAGCATACATCCATGTATATACATGTATAGCAGCATACATCCCATGTATATACATGTATAGCAGCATACATCCCATGTATAGCAGCATACATCCCATGTATATACATGTATAGCAGCATACATCCCATGTATATACATGTACAGCAGCATACATCCCATGTATATACATGTACAGCAGCATACATCCCATGTATATACATGTACAGCAGCATACATCCCATGTATATACATGTACAGCAGCATACATCCCATGTATATACATGTACAGCAGCATACATCCCATGTATAGCAGCATACATCCCATGTATATACATGTATAGCAGCATACATCCCATGTATATACATGTATAGCAGCATACATCCCATGTATATACATGTATAGCAGCATACATCCCATGTATATACATGTATAGCAGCATACATCCCATGTATATACATGTATAGCAGCATACATCCCATGTATATACATGTATAGCAGCATACATCCCATGTATATACATGTACAGCAGCATACATCCCATGTATAGCAGCATACATCCCATGTATATACATGTACAGCAGCATACATCCCATGTATAGCAGCATACATCCCATGTATATACATGTATAGCAGCATACATCCCATGTATATACATGTATAGCAGCATACATCCCATGTATAGCAGCATACATCCCATGTATATACATGTAAGCAGCATACATCCCATGTATAGCAGCATACATCCCATGTATATACATGTATAGCAGCATACATCCCATGTATATACATGTATAGCAGCATACATCCCATGTATATACATGTACAGCAGCATACATCCCATGTATATACATGTATAGCAGCATACATCCCATGTATATACATGTACAGCAGCATACATCCCATGTATATACATGTACAGCAGCATACATCCCATGTATATACATGTATAGCAGCATACATCCCATGTATATACATGTATAGCAGCATACATCCCATGTATATACATGTACAGCAGCATACATCCCATGTATATACATGTACAGCAGCATACATCCCATGTATATACATGTACAGCAGCATACATCCCATGTATATACATGTATAGCAGCATACATCCCATGTATATACATGTACAGCAGCATACATCCCATGTATATACATGTATAGCAGCATACATCCCATGTATATACATGTACAGCAGCATACACCCCATGTATATACATGTATAGCAGCATACATCCCATGTATATACATGTATAGCAGCATACACCCCATGTATATACATGTATAGCAGCATACTCCCATGTATAGCAGCATACATCCCATGTATATACATGTATAGCAGCATACATCCCATGTATATACATGTATAGCAGCATACATCCCATGTATATACATGTACAGCAGCATACATCCCATGTATATACATGTACAGCAGCATACATCCCATGTATATACATGTACAGCAGCATACACCCCATGTATAGCAGCATACATCCCATGTATATACATGTATAGCAGCATACATCCCATGTATATACATGTATAGCAGCATACATCCCATGTATAGCAGCATACATCCCATGTATATACATGTATAGCAGCATACATCCCATGTATATACATGTATAGCAGCATACATCCCATGTATATACATGTATAGCAGCATACATCCCATGTATATACATGTATAGCAGCATACATCCCATGTATAGCAGCATACATCCCATGTATATACATGTATAGCAGCATACATCCCATGTATATACATGTATAGCAGCATACATCCCATGTATATACATGTATAGCAGCATACATCCCATGTATATACATGTATAGCAGCATACACCCCATGTATATACATGTATAGCAGCATACATCCCATGTATATACATGTACAGCAGCATACATCCCATGTATATACATGTACAGCAGCATACATCCCATGTATATACATGTATAGCAGCATACATCCCATGTATATACATGTACAGCAGCATACATCCCATGTATATACATGTACAGCAGCATACATCCCATGTATATACATGTATAGCAGCATACATCCCATGAATAGCAGCATACATCCCATGTATATACATGTACAGCAGCATACATCCCATGTATATACATGTACAGCAGCATACATCCCATGTATATACATGTATAGCAGCATACATCCCATGTATATACATGTATAGCAGCATACATCCCATGTATAGCAGCATACATCCCATGTATATACATGTATAGCAGCATACATCCCATGTATATACATGTATAGCAGCATACATCCCATGTATAGCAGCATACATCCCATGTATATACATGTATAGCAGCATACATCCCATGTATAGCAGCATACATCCCATGTATATACATGTATAGCAGCATACATCCCATGTATATACATGTATAGCAGCATACATCCCATGTATAGCAGCATACATCCCATGTATATACATGTATAGCAGCATACATCCCATGTATATACATGTATAGCAGCATACATCCCATGTATATACATGTACAGCAGCATACATCCCATGTATATACATGTATAGCAGCATACATCCCATGTATATACATGTATAGCAGCATACATCCCATGTATATACATGTATAGCAGCATACATCCCATGTATAGCAGCATACATCCCATGTATATACATGTATAGCAGCATACATCCCATGTATATACATGTATAGCAGCATACATCCCATGTATATACATGTACAGCAGCATACATCCCATGTATATACATGTATAGCAGCATACATCCCATGTATATACATGTATAGCAGCATACATCCCATGTATATACATGTATAGCAGCATACATCCCATGTATAGCAGCATACATCCCATGTATATACATGTATAGCAGCATACATCCCATGTATATACATGTACAGCAGCATACATCCCATGTATATACATGTATAGCAGCATACATCCCATGTATATACATGTACAGCAGCATACATCCCATGTATATACATGTATAGCAGCATACATCCCATGTATATACATGTATAGCAGCATACATCCCATGTATATACATGTATAGCAGCATACATCCCATGTATATACATGTACAGCAGCATACATCCCATGTATATACATGTATAGCAGCATACATCCCATGTATATACATGTATAGCAGCATACATCCCATGTATATACATGTACAGCAGCATACATCCCATGTATATACATGTATAGCAGCATACATCCCATGTATATACATGTATAGCAGCATACATCCCATGTATATACATGTACAGCAGCATACATCCCATGTATATACATGTACAGCAGCATACATCCCATGTATATACATGTACAGCAGCATACATCCCATGTATATACATGTACAGCAGCATACATCCCATGTATATACATGTACAGCAGCATACATCCCATGTATATACATGTACAGCAGCATACATCCCATGTATATACATGTACAGCAGCATACATCCCATGTATATACATGTACAGCAGCATACATCCCATGTACAGCAGCATACATCCCATGTATATACATGTATAGCAGCATACATCCCATGTATATACATGTATAGCAGCATACATCCCATGTATATACATGTACAGCAGCATACATCCCATGTACAGTAGCATACATCCCATGTATATACATGTATAGCAGCATACATCCCATGTATATACATGTACAGCAGCATACATCCCATGTATATACATGTACAGCAGCATACATCCCATGTATATACATGTACAGCAGCATACATCCCATGTATATACATGTACAGCAGCATACATCCCATGTACAGCAGCATACATCCCATGTATATACATGTATAGCAGCATACATCCCATGTATATACATGTACAGCAGCATACATCCCATGTATATACATGTATAGCAGCATACATCCATGTATAGCAGCATACATCCCATGTATATACATGTATAGCAGCATACATCCCATGTATATACATGTACAGCAGCATACATCCCATGTATATACATGTATAGCAGCATACATCCCATGTATATACATGTACAGCAGCATACATCCCATGTATATACATGTATAGCAGCATACATCCCATGTATATACATGTATAGCAGCATACATCCCATGTATATACATGTATAGCAGCATACATCCCATGTATAGCAGCATACATCCCATGTATATACATGTATAGCAGCATACATCCCATGTATATACATGTACAGCAGCATACATCCCATGTATATACATGTATAGCAGCATACATCCCATGTATATACATGTATAGCAGCATACATCCCATGTATATACATGTACAGCAGCATACATCCCATGTATATACATGTACAGCAGCATACATCCCATGTATATACATGTACAGCAGCATACATCCCATGTATATACATGTATAGCAGCATACATCCCATGTATATACATGTATAGCAGCATACATCCCATGTATATACATGTATAGCAGCATACATCCCATGTATATACATGTACAGCAGCATACATCCCATGTATATACATGTACAGCAGCATACATCCCATGTATATACATGTATAGCAGCATACATCCCATGTATATACATGTATAGCAGCATACATCCCTAGTAATTAGATAAATGGCTACATTCAGTTATAATGCATGGGCAAAGAGTTACCTTTCATAATTGGCATGTCTGGATTAGATGGGTGATTTTGTGTTGAAAATACACAAGTTATTGCTAAAAAGGGGGTTCCAGATTAGAGGGGTTTTTATTACAATGAAAATAGAAGGGAACAATTTGGAACCGGAGAAAAGTTATATATCTATACAACTAAAAGCAGCACTGCACTATATCGTAATAAATGATGTTTTTTGGTAAAATATAAATACTAATGTATGTGTGTTAACAAAAATCGAAATAGTCGTTCAGAAACGATAAAAATCCAATAAATATACAGTACACCGTCGTATACGCGAATTGTTTATCAACAAACGAAATGTGTTTATCAACAAACGACATGTGTTTATCAACACACGAAATGTAAACATGCACATCGCGCATGCGTGAAACAACAGCAGATGTAGAAACGCACGTTGGAATGTCAACATATTTTGAACATTCTAACACTATCTATCTATCTTCCTCTAATGTCGAATCCCTCGTGGGGATGTAGACATGTCCTTAAAACATGTCCTTAAAAGACTTAGATAACAGAGGTATGAATCAACATCTGAAGTAATTCAATTACAATAGACAATGTGGGACAAAGGAGGATGCATTCCGAATGTAAACAAGTGCGGACGATGCGTTCCGATTGTAAACAAGTGCGTGACCGACCGACTCGGAATGTCCTACTTTCAGTTTCGACTTTGTTTTATCGCAAAAACATACTGTTTACTAATTGAACATAATTATACAAATTATAATATAAGAATGTGTAGCAGCATTGCTACCCATAGGTAAAAATTGAAGTGTTCATTCTATGTCAGAATTTTTGGGACAAATCATAAAAACCAAAAAACATTTTTTTTAGGGAGAAGTGGGGCCCCCAGAGGGCGAAGTCAGGGTCCCTAGGGCGACAATTTCGCCCACATCGCCCTCTAGAATGATCCCTGTTAATAGAATTATAATTTTAATGTGTTAAGATACTTGGGTGCAAAACTAAATATTTATTATGTTCTACGAGTCCGCCTCCGTGGTCGAGTGGTTAAGGTTGCTGACTTGTATGCCACTGTAACCTATCATCACTGATGGTCACGGGTTCGAGCCCCGCTCAGGTCGTGTCTCATTTATATGAAAAAGTTGGCAGTTTCTTACAGAGGTTGGTGCACCCAAGTACTGGTTAACCGTTGGAGCCAGCCCAGGAAAGGTGTTGTTAGGTAAACTGCCCGTCGGCGATATAGCCCAAAATGGTGCTGATGCAGGCGTAAAACCCGAAATATAACATATTATGTTCTATGCAATCATTGTTAAAATCTTAATTCATTGAAGTAATTTAACTTTTAAATGCCAGCACAGAGGACCACAATGGAAATAAGAGTTCTCTTTTTGTGTTATCCTCGGTGTTGATGTGCATGCCAGGGTTATATGTTATATTTCGGGTTTTACGCCTGCCTCAGCACCATTTCGGGCTATATCGCCGGCGGGCAGTTTACCTGACAACACCTTTCCTGGGCAGGCTCCAGCTAGCACACTGGCCCATTATAAAGCACTCCTTCTATTCAATTGTTGTATTTAATGGTTGTACTGTGAATTTTAATTTAACCCTATTTTGCAGAAGTATGTTAAAGAACGCCACTTAAGGAAGCGATCACGTGCTTTCTCACTTCTCCCAAAAATTCTGACCTAGAATGAACCCTGAATGTGACTTGACTGCATATACATTTTACAGTTTTAGATGAGAGAGACAATCTGATTGGATGTTACTCAGAGCACTATGTGAAGACTGAACTGTCACCATTGATGCCTGAAGTACAATTCCATGTTGACGAAATGTATGTACCGCACGAAATGGAAATAGTAGCAAAACAAAACACAAAACAAGATGATAAAAATGAGGAGAAAAAGGAGGTAAAAACATTTCGGGATATATTCTATGATGATGGCCGTCTACTTAGGAATACAAGCACTGTATTCCTAAGTGGCGATCCTGGTGTAGGTAAGACTACTTTTTGTAGGAGACTTTTATCTGTTTGGTGTAGGGCACATACTGGTAAACAAAAAATTGAAAGTGATTGTGACACTGATACTACTGGTGAGAAATGTGGCGAGGATATTGATAAAGAGAATGTAAATACAATGAAATTGTTTGACTTCCTCTTTTATGTCTCGCTCAGGCTTACATCTGACGAAGCCTTTATCGAAGACATGATTATAAATCAGCTGAATATTAACAAAAATTCAGTCGATCATATTTTGGGTTCAGCACAGTACAAATGTCTTGTAGTTTTGGATGGGTTAGATGAGTGGTCCCCACCTACAAACATACAATATAAACCGAGAGATCTAAAAGGCTTGCCGAGAACAAATCATACAGGAGTATTTAATAGTCTATATACAACTCGTCCATGGAAGTTGATTGAAATTCCACAGGCATATGCTAGCAATCACAGGGAAATCAAAATAACTGGTGTACAAAGTAAAGATTGTACAAAACTGGTAGAGTTGTTTCTAATGCACTCACGATATTCTGATTCTGTTGAGACCCTTAGACGGAAGTTCATAAGTGAAATTGAAAGCAACAACCTCATTGACCTTTCTATGATACCTCTTGTCCTGAAACTACTGCTGTGCCATTGGTTAGAGACTAAATCTCTCAAACCATCCACATGTCAGTTATATGGTGATGTCATAGAGCTGATGATCAAACATGCCCGGATAAGAAATGAAGATGATGTTAAATTGAAGGATGCAATAACATCATTACTCGGCCAAACTGTCAAATCGAATCAATTGCCCAGCTGTTTGCCAGAACAATTGAATAGATATTCTGCCATATTGCTCGATGTGGGAAGACTATCATTTCATACACTATTTTCTGACACGAACAAGGCAAAATTGATATTTCGCGAACAGGATTTGGAAAAGTACGACCTTGACTTTGAACTCTGTTCAAAATTGGGAATTCTGTCACAGAGACCCAATCTGGGGAACTCCCTGATACATCGTGAAAGAACAATCACATTTCTCCACAAGTCTTTCCAAGAGTTTTATGCAGCTCTGTATATTTCACATATGTCGGAAGAATGTTTGGCACAGATCAAGGACAAATGCACAGATTACGTTTCCATGTTACAGCTGTCAAATGTTTTTCAGTTTCTCGGTGGAATGAATCCACAATGCATGACAAAAGTACACGAGCAGATTGGAGAGTTATCGATTGAAGAGTTACATATTGTAGAGTCCATATTTTATTATGAGTTCAGAACTGTGGATTTAATATCAGATATGATACTGGACAGTGCCGTAGAAAGCCTGAGCTGTAATCACACTGATTTTACAATAAAGATAAGGATTCTAATCATCTTGAAGCATAGATATTTAAAATGCATAGACTATATATGCTTGGACTACATTAGAGACATTGTGCTTCAAAGTGTCAAGCCTACCCACACACAGATAACACATCTCCTCACTGACACTCCTCATATCAGGAGTGTTGTGCTGGAGAATGTAGACTGTAAGGCAGACAGTGAGTGTGGTTGTGTGACATCTACTAGTGACCAAGTAGGTGGTGAACAATCTTCATTAGAAACACGCACTGGGAATATGGCAATATGTGTATCACACATGAAAGAGTGTACGATCACAGGAGGAAGTGGAATGTTTAACCATATCCATAGTTACCCTGAACTACAAGTACTGGATCTGTCATGTATAAAGCTTACCCACACACAGATAACACATCTCCTCACTAACACTGCTCATATCAGGAAGGTTACACTGTATGATGTACACTGTAAGGCAGACAGTGAGTGTGGATGTCTGGCATCTACTAGTGACCAAGTAGGTGATGAACAATCTTCGTTAGAATTACACTCTGGGAATATGGCAATATGTGTATCACACATGACAGAGTATAGGATCAGTGTAGGAAGTGGAATGTTTAACCATATCCATAGTTACCCTGAACTACAAGTACTGTATCTGTTACGTATAGAGCTTACCCACACACAGATAACACATCTCCTCACTGACTCTCCTCAGGTTACACTGAAGGATGTACACTGTAAGGCAGACAGTGAGTGTGGATGTGTGACATCTACTAGTGACCAAGTAGGTGGTGAACAATCTTCATTAGAAACACGCACTGGGAATATGGCAATATGTGTATCACACATGAAAGAGTGTACGATCACAGGAGGAAGTGGAATGTTTAACCATATCCATAGTTACCCTGAACTACAAGTACTGGATCTGTCATGTATAAAGCTTACCCACACACAGATAACACATCTCCTCACTAACACTCCTCATATCAGGAAGGTTACACTGAAGGATGTACACTGTAAGGCAGACAGTGAGTGTGGATGTGTGACATCTACTAGTGACCAAGTAGGTGGTGAACAATCTTCGTTAGAAACACGCACTGGGAATATGGCAATATGTGTATCACACATGACAGAGTGTGAGATCTATGGAGGAAGTGGAATGTTTAACCATATCTATAGTTACCCTGAACTACAAGTACTGGATCTGTCAGATATAGAGCTTACCCACACACAGATAACACATCTCCTCACTGACACTCCTCATATCAGGGAGGTTACATTGGAGGGTGTATACTGTAAGGCAGACAGTGAGTGTGGATGTGTGACATCTACTAGTGACCAAGTAGGTGGTGAACAATCTTCGTTAGAAACACGCACTGGGAATATGGCAATATGTGTATCACACATGACAGAGTGTGAGATCTATGGAGGAAGTGGAATGTTTAACCATATCCATAGTTACCCTGAACTACAAGTACTGGATCTGTCACGTATAGAGCTTACCCACACACAGATAACACATCTCCTCACTGACACTCCTCATATCAGGGAGGTTACACTGAATGATGTACACTGTAAGGCAGACATTGAGTGTGGATGTCTGGCATCTACTAGTGACCAAGTAGGTGGTGAACAATCTTCGTTAGAAATACGCACTGGGAATATGGCAATATGTGTATCACACATGACAGAGTGTAGGATCTATGGAGGAAGCCAAGCATTGTCTCATATCGGTGATACTAGGAGTTTACAGATATTTCAAAGTACCATTAAACAAGAGACTGACATTGCTGTTTCACTACGATTACTGAAGAGCAGCTTGTGTTTGAAGCAGGTTATGTTTCGTGGCGATGGATTCCGATTTGATGTCTTCGCAAAGCAGTTTGCACTTGGTGAATATGTAAATTACCCCCCATATCACAACTCAAATCCAATTATATTGTCACAGGAGACACTATGCACTATATTGCAAGGATTGTCAGAATCGCACGGGGTAAAACTAATATTTTACTGTAGCAAACTCTCATCTGGAGATGCTAATACTGCCAGAGAAAGTGTGACAGCACAAGGCAGATTTGAAATCCTGCACTTTGACAATCCATTTGAGGATGAGGACATATTTGTTATGGCACTTAAAGTTCATTAAAAGTAAACAAGAAATTGTGTAAGCAGTATCAACACCAAGACCAGTACATGGTATCATAGTGCTGGATCTAGTATAGGGTATCATAGTGCTGGATATAGTACAGTATATCATAGTGCTGGATCTAGTACATGGTATCATAGTGCTGGATCTAGTATAGGGTATCATAGTGCAGGGTCTAGTACAGTGTATCATAGTGCTGGATCTAGTATAGGGTATCATAGTGCAGGGTCTAGTACAGTGTATCATAGTGCTGGATCTAGTACATGGTATCATAGTGCTGGATCTAGTACATGGTATCATAGTGCTGGATCTAGTACAGTGTATCATAGTGCTAGATCTAGTACATGGACTCATAGTGCTGGATCTAGTATATGGTATCATAGTGCTGGATCTAGTACATGGTATCATAGTGCTGGATCTAGTACAGTGTATCATAGTGCTGGATCTAGTACAGTGTATCATAGTGCTGGATCTAGTACATGGTATCATAGTGCTGGATCTAGTACATGGTATCATAGTGCTGGATCTAGTACATGGTATCATAGTGCTGGATCTAGTACATGGTATCATAGTGCTGGATCTAGTACATGGTATCATAGTGCTGGATCTAGTACATGGTATCATAGTGCTGGATCTAGTACAGTATATCATAGTGCTGGATCTAGTACATGGTATCATAGTGCTGGATCTAGTATAGGGTATCAGTGCTGGATCTAGTACATGGTATCATAGTGCTGGATCTAGTACATGGTATCATAGTGCTGGATCTAGTACATGATATAATAGTGCTGGATCTAGTACATGGTATCATAGTGCTGGATCTAGTACATGGTATCATAGTGCTGGATCTAGTACATGGTATCATAGTGCTGGATCTAGTACATGGTATCATAGTGCTGTATCTAGTATAGGGTATCAGTGCTGGATCTAGTACATGGTATCATAGTGCTGGATATAGTACAGTGTATCATATAGCAGGATCTAGTACAGCATATCATAGCTCAGGATCTAGTACAGTATATCATAGTGCTGGATCTAGTACATGGTATCATAGTGCTGGATCTAGTATAGGGTATCATAGTGCTGGATATAGTAGTGTATCATAGAGCAGGATCTAGTACAGCATATCATAGTGCTGGATCTAGTACATGGTATCATAGTGCTGGATATAGTACAGTGTATCATAGAGCAGGATCTAGTACAGCGTATCATAGTGCAGGATCTAGTACAGTATATCATAGCACAGGATCTAGTACAGTGTATCATAGTGCAGGATCTAATACAGTGTATCATAGTGCAGGATCTAGTACAGTATATCATAATGCTGAATCTTCAATATCTGATTTGTTCTACAGAAATATGCACAAATCCGAGTCTACAGTTCACAAACATAATTATGTATTATGTATGTGCAAGTCTATTGAATCTGCCGTGGTGTAGACGGGTACCAGATCACCTTCCTGCGGTGTTCAAAGTTCTCTAAACAAACGTACATCAGGATGTCAAAGCTTTCATTGTATTTCATTCTTCAGTTTTCTAGTTCTAACAAACGTACAACACGATATCAAAGAGTTCATTCCACATTGATCTGAGCTAAGAACGTGCTATGTGAATATGTTGGAACAGCTTAAAGTGACTCCATATCGTATGCTTTCCCCCAATGAATGATAAAAGTTTTCTCAGTGAAAGAAAACTGCATCTTACATCGCTTTGAAACAGTGAATGATGGCATTTTCTCATCCACTGGTTACGTTTTGTATTCCCGCATGGTTTTGTGTTTTAGCTATTTTCTGACTATCATGAACAGTTAATTATTAAGTCATATTTTCTAATGATTTTGTTTTGTCTTTAATTATGACAGCAGCATTTTGTTTTGTTTTTAATTTTGACAGCAGCAAACAGAAACTAACTTGAAAATTATACAGGCACAGAAGTGGTTGTGCTGTTGTGTCTCGTAGTGCAATGAGGCTCCAGACAGGGCAGTTAAAATGAATAAAATTTGAAAACGAATATTATATTAGCCAAAGTCATTGGTAATCATAAAAGAAAAAGAAGATTTGTGTTTATTAGTGGAAGATAGGGTTTTATTTCATCGAGTGAACACTGAAATTTGTATTTCCGCGAGTGGAGGTAATATCCTCTATATCGTATGGAATAAAAATATTATAAAATATGAAATTGTCCGTACAAGTAGCAATGCTCTACACACTTGTCCATTATAATTTGAATAATTATTTTCAGCCAGTAAGCAGTGTTTTGTTTAATCGTTTCTTTCATAGAGATTTCTGTTAATATATGAATATATTTATATAACTGACCAGGCAAAATATATCAACGCCGGTTCCCAGGCTATTTGGAGCCATCATTTGGAAGGATAGCTATATATTACTGGTGCCCTCTTTATGTGGTCTTTGGGTTGTATAATAGAATATTAAGTCATTAATTTCGATGGTAGCTCACGTAACAATATAACAATAGCACAATGATCTTTAACCCTTTCCTTCATAGAGATTTAGGTTGATATACTATTATATCTCCATACAAACGGCAGTCATTTAGCTATCATGCAGTGGATAAGTAGTCGCCATATCTATCCCACCTCCATAGATATTACTGGGACTACATAGAGATTTAGGTTAATATACTATTATATCTCCATACAAACGGCAGTCATTTAGCTATCATGCAGTGGATAAGTAGTCGCCATATCTATCCCACCTCCATAGATATTACTGGGACTTCATAGGGATTTAGGTTAATATACTATTATATCTCCATACAAACGGCAGTCATTTAGCTATCATGCAGTGGATAAGTAGTCGCCATATCTATCCCACCTCCATAGATATTACTGGGTCTACATAGAGATTTAGGTTAATATACTATTATATCTCCATACAAACAACAGCCATTTAGCTATCATGCAGTGGATAAGTAGTCGCCATATCTATCCCACCTCCATAGATATTACTGGGACTACATAGAGATTTAGGTTAATATACTATTATATCTCCATACAAACGACAGTCATTTAGCTATCATGCAGTGGATAAGTAGTCACCATATCTATCCCACCTCCATAGATATTACTGGGACTACATAGAGATTTAGGTTAATATACTATTATATCTCCATACAAACAACAGCCATTTAGCTATCATGCAGTGGATAAGTAGTGGCCATGTCTATCCCACCTCCATAGATAGTACTGGGACTACATAGAGATGTAGGTTAATATACTACTATATCTCCATACAAACGACAGTCATTTAGCTATCATGCAGTGGATAAGTAGTGGCCATGTCTATCCCACCTCCATAGATATTACTGGGACTACATAGAGATATAGGTTAATATACTATTATATCTCCATACAAACGGCAGCCATTTAGCTATCATGCAGTGGATAAGTAGTCACCGTATCTATCTCACCTCCATAGATATTACTGGGACTACATAGAGATTTAGGTTAATATACTATTATATCTCCATACAAACAACAGCCATTTAGCTATCATGCAGTAGATAAGTAGTCGCCATATCTATCCCACCTCCATAGATATTACTGGGACTTCATAGGGATTTAGGTTAATATACTATTATATCTCCATACAAACGGCAGTCATTTAGCTACCATGCAGTGGATAAGTAGTCACCATATCTATCCCACCTCCATAGATATTACTGGGTCTACATAGAGATTTAGGTTAATATACTATTATATCTCCATACAAACAACAGCCATTTAGCTATCATGCAGTGGATAAGTAGTCGCCATATCTATCCCACCTCCATAGATATTACTGGGTCTACATAGAGATTTAGGTTAATATACTATTATATCTCCATACAAACTACAGACATTTAGCTATCATGCAGTGGATAAGTAGTCACCATATCTATCCCACCTCCATAGATAGTACTGGGACTACATAGAGATTTAGGTTAATATACTATTATATCTCCATACAAACAACAGCCATTTAGCTATCATGCAGTGGATAAGTAGTGGCCATGTCTATCCCACCTCCATAGATAGTACTGGGACTACATAGAGATGTAGGTTAATATACTACTATATCTCCATACAAACGACAGTCATTTAGCTATCATGCAGTGGATAAGTAGTGGCCATGTCTATCCCACCTCCATAGATATTACTGGGACTACATAGAGATATAGGTTAATATACTATTATATCTCCATACAAACGGCAGCCATTTAGCTATCATGCAGTGGATAAGTAGTCACCGTATCTATCTCACCTCCATAGATATTACTGGGACTACATGAGATTCTGGCTTTTATTATGAACATTGGTTTGGATACTACATTGTCAATGTATGTCGTATTGGTAATGGTATCAAGAGGTGCTTCTTTGAGGGAAAGGGTTAATGTATGTCGTATTGGTAATGGCGTCAAGAGGTGCTTCTATGAAGGAAAAGGTTAATGTATGTCGTATTGGTAATGGCGTCAAGAGGTGCTTCAATGAGGGAAAGGGTTAATGTATGTCATATTGGTAATGGCGTCAAGAGGTGCTTCTATGAGGGAAAGGGTTAATTCTAATGGCGTCAAGAGGTGCTTCTATGAGGGAAAGGGTTAATTCTAATGGCGTCAAGAGGTGCTTCTAGGAGGGAAAGGGTTAATTCTAATGGTGTCAAGAGGTGCTTCTATGAGGGAAAGGGTTAATTCTAATGGCGTCAAGAGGTGCTTCTATGAGGGAAAGGGTTAATTCTAATGGTGTCAAGAGGTGCTTCTATGAGGGAAAGGGTTAATTCTAATGGTGTCAAGAGGTGCTTCTATGAGGGAAAGGGTTAATTCTAGTGGTGTCAAGAGGTGCTTCTATGAGGGAAAGGGTAAATTCTAATGGCGTCAAGAGGTGCTTCAATGAGGGAAAGGGTAAATTCTAATGGTGTCAAGAGGTGCTTCTATGAGGGAAAGGGTAAATTCTAATGGCGTCAAAGAGGTGAACAGTTTACGATATGTTCACAGGTGGTTGAGTGTGGGTGTACATAAACCTGTGGTATTTACTGTTATAGAGAATAGTTTACGATATGTTCACAGGGGGTTGAGTGTGGTTGTAGTGTACATAGACCTGTGGTATTTACTGTTATAGAGAACAGTTTACGATATGTTCACAGGTGGTTGAGTGTGGGTATACATAGACCTGTGGTATTTACTGTTTTTTATAACTGAGTGTGGGTATACATAGACCTGTGGTATTTACTGTTATAGAGAACAGTTTACGATATGTTCACAGGGGGTTGAGTGTGGGTATACATAGACCTGTGGTATTTACTGTTATATGACTGAGCGTGGGTATACATAGACCTGTGGTATTTACTGTTATATGACTGAGCGTGGGTATACATAGACCTGTGGTATTTACTGTTATATGACTGAGCGTGGGTATACATAGACCTGTGGTATTTACTGTTATATGACTGAGCGTGGGTATACATAGACCTGTGGTATTTACTGTTATATGACTGAGTGTGGGTATACATAGACCTGTGGTATTTACTGTTATATGACTGAGTGTGGGTATACATAGACCTGTGGTATTTACTGTTATATGACTGAGCGTGGGTATACATAGACCTGTGGTATTTACTGTTATATGACTGAGTGTGGGTATACATAGACCTGTGGTATTTACTGTTATATGACTGAGTGTGGGTATACATAGACCTGTGGTATTTACTGTTATATGACTGAGCGTGGGTATACATAGACCTGTGGTATTTACTGTTATATGACTGAGCGTGGGTATACATAGACCTGTGGTATTTACTGTTATATGACTGAGTGTGGGTATACATAGACCTGTGGTATTTACTGTTATATGACTGAGCGTGGGTATACATAGACCTGTGGTATTTACTGTTATATGACTGAGCGTGGGTATACATAGACCTGTGGTATTTACTGTTATATGACTGAGCGTGGGTATACATAGACCTGTGGTATTTACTGTTATATGACTGAGCGTGGGTATACATAGACCTGTGGTATTTACTGTTATATGACTGAGTGTGGGTATACATAGACCTGTGGTATTTACTGTTATAGAGACCAGTTTACGATATGTTCACAGTTGAGTGTGGGTATACATAGACCTGTGGTATTTACTGTTATAGAGAACAGTTTATGATATGTTCACAGGGGGTTGAGTGTGGGTATACATAGACCTGTGGTATTTACTGTTATAGAGACCAGTTTACGATATGTTCACAGGGGGTTGAGTGTGGGTGTACATAGACCTGTGGTATTTACTGTTATAGAGAACAGTTTATGATATGTTCACAGGGGGTTGAGTGTGGGTATACATAGACCTGTGGTATTTACTGTTATAGAGAACAGTTTACGATATGTTCACAGGGGGTTGAGTGTGGGTATACATAGACCTGTGGTATTTACTGTTATAGAGAACAGTTTACGATATGTTCACAGGGGGTTGAGTGTGGGTATACATAGACCTGTGGTATTTACTGTTATAGAGAACAGTTTATGATATGTTCACAGGTGGTTGAGTGTGGGTGTACATAGACCTGTGGTATTTACTGTTATAGAGAACAGTTTACGATATGTTCACAGGGGGTTGAGTGTGGGTATACATAGACCTGTGGTATTTACTGTTATAGAGAACAGTTTATGATATGTTCACAGGTGGTCGAGTGTGGGTGTACATAGACCTGTGGTATTTACTGTTATAGAGAACAGTTTACGATATGTTCACAGGGGGTTGAGTGTGGTTGTAGTGTACATAGACCTGTGGTATTTACTGTTATAGAGAACAGTTTACGATATGTTCACAGGTGGTTGAGTGTGGGTATACATAGACCTGTGGTATTTACTGTTATAGAGAACAGTTTACGATATGTTCACAGGGGGTTGAGTGTGGGTATACATAGACCTGTGGTATTTACTGTTATATAACTGAGTGTGGGTATACATAGACCTGTGGTATTTACTGTTATATGACTGAGTGTGGGTATACATAGACCTGTGGTATTTACTGTTATAGAGACCAGTTTACGATATGTTCACAGGGGGTTGAGTGTGGGTGTACATAGACCTGTGGTATTTGATATGTTCACAGGGGGTTGAGTGTGGGTGTAGTGTACATAGACCTGTGGTATTTACGATATGTTTTATTTTTATATCTTCATCAACATTGTGTTTTGTACATGATATAGTACGGATTATTTTGATGTCATCATCAACATTGTGTTTTGTACATGATATAGTACGGATTATTTTGATTTCATCATCAACATTGTGTTTTGTACATGATATAGTACGGATTACTTTGTAATCATCAACATTGTGTTTTGTACATGATATGGTACAGATTACTTTGTCATCATCAACATTGTGTTTTGTACATGATATAGTATGGATTACTTTGTCATCATCAACATTGTGTTTTGTACATGATATGGTACGTATTACTTTGTCATCATCAACATTGTGTTTTGTACATGATATGGTATGGATTACATTGTCATCATCAACATTGTGTTTTGTACATGATATAGTATGGATTACTTTGTCATCATCAACATTGTGTTTTGTACATGATATAGTACGGATTACATTGTCATCATCAACATTGTGTTTTGTACATGATATAGTACGGATTACTTTGTCATCATCAACATTGTGTTTTGTACATGATATGGTACGGATTACTTTGTCATCATCAACATTGTGTTTTGTACATGATAATAGTACGGATTACTTTGTCATCATCAACATTGTGTTTTGTACATGATATAGTATGGATTACATTGTCATCATCAACATTGTGTTTTGTACATGATATAGTACGGATTACATTGTCATCATCAACATTGTGTTTTGTACATGATATAGCACAGATTACATTGTCATCATCAACATTGTGTTTTGTGCATGATATGGTATGGATTACTTTGTCATCATCAACATTGTGTTTTGTACATGATATAGGACTGATTATTTTGATGTCATCAACATTGTGTTTTGTACATGATATGGTATGGATTACATTGTCATCATCAACATTGTGTTTTGTACATGATATAGTACTGATTATTTTGATGTCATCAACATTGTGTTTTGTACATGATATGGTACGGATTATTTTGATGTCATCAACATTGTGTTTTGTACATGATATGGTATGGATTACATTGTCATCATCAACATTGTGTTTTGTACATGATATAGTACGGATTACTTTGTCATCATCAACATTGTGTTTTGTACATGATATAGTACAGATTACTTTGTCATCATCAACATTGTGTTTTGTACATGATATAGTATGGATTACTTTGTCATCATCAACATTGTGTTTTGTACATGATATAGTACGGATTACTTTGTCATCATCAACATTGTGTTTTGTACATGATATAGTACAGATTACTTTGTCATCATCAACATTGTGTTTTGTACATGATATAGTATGGATTACTTTGTCATCATCAACATTGTGTTTTGTACATGATATAGTACGGATTACTTTGTCATCATCAACATTGTGTTTTGTACATGATATAGTACAGATTACTTTGTCATCATCAACATTGTGTTTTGTACATGATATAGTATGGATTACTTTGTCATCATCAACATTGTGTTTTGTACATGATATAGTACGGATTACTTTGTCATCATCAACATTGTGTTTTGTACAAGATATAGTACAGATTATTTTGTCATCATCAACATTGTGTTTTGTACATGATATAGTACTGATTACTTTGTCATCATCAACATTGTGTTTTGTACATGATATAGTACGGATTATTTTGTCATCATCAACATTGTGTTTTGTACATGATATAGTATGGATTACTTTGTCATCATCAACATTGTGTTTTGTACATGATATAGTATGGATTACTTTGTCATCATCAGCATTGTGATTTGTACATGATATAGTACAGATTACATTGTCATCATCAACATTGTGTTTTGTACATGATATAGTACAGATTACATTGTCATCATCAACATTGTGTTTTGTACATGATATAGTACGGATTACTTTGTCATCATCAACATTGTGTTTTGTACATGATATAGTATGGATTACTTTGTCATCATCAACATTGTGTTTTGTACATGATATAGTACAGATTACATTGTCATCATCAACATTGTGTTTTGTACATGATATAGTACGGATTACTTTGTCATCATCAACATTGTGTTTTGTACATGATATAGTACGGATTACTTTGTCATCATCAACATTGTGTTTTGTACATGATATGGTATGGATTACTTTGTCATCATCAACATTGTGTTTTGTACATGATATAGTACAGATTACATTGTCATCATCAACATTGTGTTTTGTACATGATATAGTACGGATTACTTTGTCATCATCAACATTGTGTTTTGTACATGATATGGTACGGATTACTTTGTCATCATCAACATTGTGTTTTGTACATGATAATAGTACGGATTACTTTGTCATCATCAACATTGTGTTTTGTACATGATATCACAGGGATTCGGCACGTTTGGGGGTACTAGTATATATATTTAAGTACAGGGATTCTACTCTGTGGGATGTCCGATTTCGCATCGATCAGTAAAATGGCCCTATCTGAAACAATTTTGTACAAATCTGTCCAAATATAACGCCTATCCCGAGTCTTTATATTGTTCTTCAAATAGAACACAACTTTAAGCTGCATGCATGTATACTTTGCAAACAATTGCCACAGACATTGGCCATAGCAGGTCACATTTCCATACTAGGACACGGGTTCTGTCAGCAACAAAAAAAAATCTTCGACGGGATAGTTTTAACTGTGAATAACATTATCAATAAAATGTGTTTCCACTAACGTGTAGGTTTATTCGGCAAAAATGTACGTCAAAAAGAGATTTCGTAGAATTTTCAATTTGTTTTGAAAATTTCTAAAGCGGCGCAATTCGCGTTGAAACGAGCGTTGAAACGAGCGTTCTGATTGGATTATTAGAATGTAACAAGATGGTTTTTTATATAAAGAATACTTAAATACAGATTATTTTTATATCTTCATCAATATTTTGTGCTGTACATGATATAGTACGGATTATTTTGATATCTTCATCAATATTTTGTGCTGTACATGATATAGTACAGATTATTTTTATATCTTCATCAATATTTTGTGCTGTACATGATATAGTACGGATTACTTTTATATCTTCATCAATATTTTGTGCTGTACATGATATAGTACGGATTATTTTGATATCTTCATCAATATTTTGTGCTGTACATGATATAGTACAGATTATTTGTTATTTCCCCTGCTGATCTGAAGGATCTCGGAGGGGGATATAAGATTGGCGTTGTATGTCTACTTGTCGTTGCGCATCCATACATGGCTTATAGAACAATAAGTTTACTGTCTAGGTTAGGGGTTATGTGGTTATTATAAATTCTGTTATATGTGGCTATAGAGAATAAAGGAATAGTCGCTTAATATACAATTTTTGTATTTCCGTCTGTCCATGCAGACGAGAGGGTACATAGTGGCTAGCAGAACACTATAGCTATGGTCTAGTGGTCTAGGGTTAGCTCTTGCATGGCTATAAATGTTCTTGTTTGGCTATGGTTGTAATACAACAAATAAATTGCCTATGAAATACCGGTAGTAAAAAGTAAAAAC
Source organism: Archivesica marissinica (assembly GCA_014843695.1). Lineage (NCBI taxonomy): Eukaryota > Metazoa > Mollusca > Bivalvia > Venerida > Vesicomyidae > Archivesica > Archivesica marissinica. Next base: position 7,721,333 of record CM026400.1, read on the forward strand.
ATACAGTGTGTTCATTTATATTTCAATTCTTTCATTTCTTCTGATACCACAGCCACTGTGAAGAGGTATTCAAATCAAACAGTAAAACAGCAAATATATCACAAATATAATGTTGAGCATTGGCACCGGTCACCTGTGAATGACGTCACTGTTATTACACACTATTCCTCCGCCAAATATTACAGTATACCAACCTTCAGTTTACAATTGCCTGAAATCTTATACCACATCTTTTCTACACATCAACTTGTCTGAAGACTTCTCACATCACATAATTTCTCAAAAAACACAAAACTATACACTCCCTGTCATGAAAATGCATTTTTTACCAAAATGAAAAATGAACTATATTATTTATTAGGACTACATTTACGTATATACATACAGCCCTAATAGAACAAGAGAGACAACAATGGGGTAGCGACTTAAGTACCCTCTTGTGAGTACGTCAATCTCTCTGTCCAGATCTGTGTAACTAATGGATGCACGTATAACTTTCGTCCGCATCGGGTTAGTAACACCAGAGTTGTGGCCCTTTAATTTATTAAAATTCAATAAATTGGCCGTAACTAAGTAACCGCTTCATGGAATTTCATGAAACTGAAAAGTACATATGCATCGCCCTAGTATAAAGGTGCATGTATAACTTTCGTCCGGATCATGTCGATATAACACCGCAGTTATGGCCCTTTAATTGATTAAAAATTCAATAAATTGCTAAAAAACTAAGTAACCACTGTATGGAATATCATCAAACTTAAACTAGAATCAGATTACCATTGTGCTGTGTTCTGCAAGTGTGACCCACATTGCAATAGTAAAGCCAGAGTTATTGCCCTTGGGGTTATTAAAAATGTTCCCTTGAATGAATTAAAATTTCAATATTTTCACCATCACCGTAATGCCATTAAACTTAAATCAGATCTGGCCAGAGTTACTGCCCTTGATTTGATAATAAATACAACATAACTTTATAATATACATATATACCGATATGGGTATATGCCTTTTATTTGTTTTAAACCCTAATAACTGATTCGGCTGGGGATACCATTGTGTGGCATGGTTCTCTGCAAGTTCAACCCAGATTGAATCGGTGACACGACAGTTACTTATCTTCAGTGTATTGAATAATTATATACAGTCTACATCCGTTATGTCGAATTCTCCGGTTATCTCGAAGTCGGATCAAAGTCCTATTTCAGACACTAACATTTTACATATAACTGGCTCCGTTTATATAGAATTTCGTTAAATCAAACTTCGGATATGTCGAAGTATTATGTTGGGTCCGATGGAATTCAACATAACAGATGTAGACTGTATATACAGTATATAAACTATCCATCCCAATCTGGAACCAATTGATTTGCCATTAACCTGCCAATCACGACTAAAATCACTTTTGCAAACATCATAGAGCCAGATCGGACGGCACAGAACATACTCTGATCAGGATCTATGCTGTTTGCTATTCGGATAGTGGAGCTAAATCACTTGTCTGAATAGCAAACAGCATAGATCCTGATCTGCACCGTGGCTGATCTGGATCTATATTGTTTGTACATTATCAACTGTATTATCATTCTATGAATCTGTTGCATTATACATGCTGATGCACCGAATCTTGTCTATTTTGATGAAATGTTTTCAATATACAGTCAAACCTGTGTTAGCGGTCACCTCCATTAAGCAGCCAACCTGTATTAATCAGCCAGATTCCCAATATGTTGTTTTATTATACGTTTCACCACTATTAAGCAGCCACTTTGTGATTTCCTTGGCTCGCTGTTTAAGACAGGTTTGACTGTTTACTAGTAGAGGACTTGTCTAGTGTTTCCATTTTGGGAGAAATCCATCAAGGTCTGTGGGAGAAATAGGTCAAGGTCTGTGGGAGAAATAGGTCATGGTCTGTGAGAGAAATAGGTCATGGTCTGTGAGAGAAATAGGTCATGGTCTGTGGGAGACATAGGTCAAGGTCTGTGGGAGAAATAGGTCATGGTCTGTGGTAGAAATAGGTCTGTGGGAGAAATAGGTCATGGTCTGTGGGAGAAATATGTCATGGTCTGTGGGAGAAATAGGTCATGGTCTGTGGGAGAAATAGGTCATGGTCTGTGAGAGAAATAGGTCATGGTCTGTGGGAGAAATAGGTCAAGGTCTGTGGGAGAAATAGGTCATGGTCTGTGGGAGAAATAGGTCATGGTCTGTGGGAGAAATAGGTCATGGTCTGTGAGAGAAATAGGTCAAGGTCTGTGGGAGAAATAGGTCATGGTCTGTGAGAGAAATAGGGCAAGGTCTGTGGGAGAAATAGGTCATGGTATGTGGGAGAAATAGGTCACAGCCTGTGGTCAGGGGCAGTCAGCGAAGTGTCTACTCACATTGACTTCTATAGTAAACTAGGCATGCTTGTAACTTGAAAACAAAGCAAAATAGACAAGTGTTTTGATATATTTATCTACAATAGAGTACATTGTGTATTCTATGAGATGTAGTAAAGCTTGTTTTGATATATTTATCTACAATAGAGTACATTGTGTATTCTATGAGATGTAGTAAAGCTTGTTTTGATATATTTATCTACATTGTGTATTCTACATGATATAGTAAAGCTTGTTTTGATATATTTATCTACATTGTGTATTCTACATGATGTAGTAAAGCTTGTTTTGATATATTTATCTACATTGTGTATTCTACATGATATAGTAACCATTGTTTTGATATATTTATCTACATTGTGTATTCTACATGATATAGTAAAGGTTGTTTTGATATATTTATCTACATTGTGTATTCTACATGATATAGTAACCATTGTTTTGATATATTTATCTACATTGTGTATTCTACATGATATAGTAAAGGTTGTTTTGATATATTTATCTACATTGTGTATTCTACATGATATAGTAAAGCTTGTTTTGATATATTTATCTACATTGTGTATTCTACATGATATAGTAACCATTATTTTGATATATTTATCTACATTGTGTATTCTACATGATATAGTAAAGGTTGTTTTGATATATGTATCTACATTGTGTATTCTACATGATGTAGTAAAGCTTGTTTTGATATATTTATCTACATTGTGTATTCTACATGATATAGTAAAGCTTGTTTTGATATATTTATCTACATTGTGTATTCTACATGATGTAGTAAAGCTTGTTTTGATATATTTATCTACATTGTTTATTCTACATGATATAGTAAAGGTTGTTTTGATATATTTATCTACATTGTGTATTCTACATGATGTAGTAAAGCTTGTTTTGATATATGTATCTACATTGTGTATTCTACATGCTACAGTACATGTAGGTAACATACTATACAATGTTTTAGCTAATATACAAATAAGTATTGTTATGTTCCTTTATAAGTTGTTATACAACAAATACATTGCCTGTACATAGTAAAATGTAAAAACACACAGCCTTTTTCATTTATATCTCCAATCTTTCCATTCTGCTGGTACCATATATCCACTGTGTCGAGGATTCAAACTGAAAAACAGCCAAAAAATATTGCATATAAATGATAAGTGTTATTGTGACACCATTTATCTGTGAATGACGTCACTGAGCTTACAAACAGTATTATTCCGCCAAATATAACGGTATATCTTGTCTTCAGTTTTCTACACATCGACTTGTCTTCAGTTTTCTACACATCGACTTGTCTTCAGTTTTCTACACATCGACTTGTCTTCAGTTTTCTACACATCGACTTGTCTTCAGTTTTCTACACATCGACTTGTCTTCAGTTTTCTACACATCGACTTGTCTTCAGTTTTCTACACATCGACTTGTCTTCAGTTTTCTACACATCGACTTGTCTTCAGTTTTCTACACATCGACTTGTCTTCAGTTTTCTACACATCGACTTGTCTTCAGTTTTCTACACATCGACTTGTCTTCAGTTTTCTACACATCGACTTGTCTTCAGTTTTCTACACATCGACTTGTCTTCAGTTTTCTACACATCGACTTGTCTTCAGTTTTCTACACATCGACTTGTCTTCAGTTTTCTACACATCGACTTGTCTTCAGTTTTCTACACATCGACTTGTCTTCAGTTTTCTACACATCGACTTGTCTTCAGTTTTCTACACATCGACTTGTCTTCAGTTTTCTACACATCGACTTGTCTGAATTATTATTAATCACATATTTCCTCAAAAAAACCAACACTATCCATTGCCTGTCATGAATGCATTTTTTTACTAAAAAGAAAATTGCACTATATTTGTTAATAGGACTACATTCGAATGGACCGCAGATCCACTTCCGTCTATTTATGTATATACAACACTATGGCGTACATGTAGAGACCTCTGATGCACCTCCGACTATTTATGTATATACAACACTATGGCGTACACGTAGAGACCTGATGCACCTCCCTCTATTTATGTATATACAACACTATGGCGTACACGTAGATACATGATGCACCTCCGACTATTTATGTATATACAACACTATGGCGTACATGTAGAGACCTCTGATGCACCTCCCTCTATTTATGTATATACAACACTATGGCGTACACGTAGAGACCTCTGATGCACCTCCGACATCTACACATCTCCCCATCCACCGACAGTTGTTTGATGTATAGACAGCATTGACCCATTACACATCTCCCCATCCACCGACAGTTGGATGTATAGACAGCATTGACCAATTACACCTCTCCCCATCCACCGACAGTTTGATGTATAGACAGCACTGACCCACTACACATCTCCCCATCCACCGACAGTTGGATGTATAGACAGCATTGACCAATTACACCTCTCCCCATCCACCGACAGTTTGATGTATAGACAGCATTGACCCATTACACCTCTCCCCATCCACCGACAGTTTGATGTATAGACAGCACTGAACCACTACACATCTCCCCATCCACCGACAGTTTGATGTATAGACAGCACTGAACCACGACACATCTCCCCATCCACCGACAGTTTGGTGTATAGACAGCGCAGAACCACTACACTTCTCCCCATCCACCGACATTTTGATGTATAGACAGCACTGAACCACCACACATCTCCCCATCCACCGACAGTTTGATGTATATACAGCTCTGAACCACTACACATCTCCCCATCCACTGACAGTTTGATGTATAGACAGCACTGAACCACTACACATCTCCCCATCCACCGACAGTTTGATGTATAGACAGCACTGAACCACGACACATCTCCCCATCCACCGACAGTTTGGTGTATAGACAGCGCAGAACCACTACACTTCTCCCCATCCACCGACATTTTGATGTATAGACAGCACTGAACCACCACACATCTCCCCATCCACCGACAGTTTGATGTATATACAGCTCTGAACCACTACACATCTCCCCATCCACTGACAGTTTGATGTATAAACAGCACTGCACCATTACACCTCTCCCCATCCACCGACAGTTTGATGTATAAACAGCACTGAATCACTACACATCTCCCCATCCACCGACAGTTTGATGTATAAACAGCACTGAACCACTACACATCTCCCCATCCACCGACAGTTGTTTGATGCATAGACAGCACTGAACCACTACACATCTCCCCATCCACGGACAGTTGTTTGCTGTATAGACAGCACTGAACCACTACACATCTCCCCATCCACCGACAGTTGTTTGATGCATAGACAGCACTGAACCACTACACATCTCCCCATCCACAGACAGTTGTTTGATGTATAGACAGCACTGAACCACTACACATCTCCCCATCCACCGACAGTTGGATGTATATACAGCATTGACCCATTACACATCTCCCCATCCACCGACAGTTGGATGTATAGACAGCATTGACCAATTACAAATATCCCCATCCACCGACAGTTTGATGTATAGACAGCATTGACCCATTACACCTCTCCCCATCCACCGACAGTTGGATGTATAGACAGCATTGATCCATTACACCTCTCCCCATCCACCGACAGTTTGATGTATAGACAGCATTGACCCATTACACATCTCATCCACCGACAGTTGGATGTATAGACAGCATTGACCCGTTACACCTCTCCCAATCCACCGACAGTTTGATGTATAGACAGCATTGACCCATTACACCTCTCCCCATCCACCGACAGTTTGATGTATAGACAGCATTGACCCATTACACCTCTCCCCATCCACCGACAGTTTGATGTATAGACAGCATTAACCCATTACACATCTCCCCATCCACCGACAGTTGGATGTATAGACAGCATTGACCCATTACACCTCTCCCCATCCACCGACAGTTTGATGTATAGACAGCACTGAACCACTACACATCTCCCCATCCACCGACAGTTTGATGTATAGACAGCACTGAACCACGACACATCTCCACATCCACGGACAGTTTGATGTATAGACAGCACTGAACCACTACACATCTCCCCATCCACGGACAGTTTGATGTATAGACAGCACTGAACCACGACACATCTCCCCATCTACCGACAGTTTGGTGTATAGACAGCGCAGAACCACTACACATCTCCCCATCCACCGACATTTTGATGTATATACAGCACTGAACCACCACACATCTCCCCATCCACCGACAGTTTGATGTATATACAGCTCTGAACCACTACACATCTCCCCATCCACTGACAGTTTGATGTATAAACAGCACTGAACCACTACACATCTCCCCATCCACGGACAGTTATTTGATGTATAGACAGCACTGAACCACTACACATCTCCCCATCCACGGACAGTTATTTGATGTATAGACAGCACTGAACCACTACACATCTCCCCATCCACTGACAGTTTGATGTATAAACAGCACTGAACCACTACACATCTCCCCATCCACGGACAGTTATTTGATGCATAGACAGCACTGAACCACTACACATCTCCCCATCCACCGAGAGTTTGATGTATAAACAGCACTGAACCACTACACATCTCCCCATCCACGGACAGTTGTTTGATGTATAGACAGCACTGAACCACTACAAATCTCCCCATCCACCGACAGTGTTTGATGCATAGACAGCACTGAAACACTACACATCTCCCCATCCACGGACAGTTGTTTGATGTATAGACAGCACTGAACCACTACACATCTCCCCATCCACGGACAGTTATTTGATGTATAGACAGCACTGAACCACTACACATCTCCCCATCCACCGACAGTTGTTTGATGCATAGACAGCACTGAACCACTACACATCTCCCCATCCACCGACAGTTTGATGTATATACAGCTCTGAACCACTACACATCTCCCCATCCACTGACAGTTTGATGTATAAACAGCACTGCACCATTACACCTCTCCCCATCCACCGACAGTTTGATGTATAAACAGCACTGAATCACTACACATCTCCCCATCCACCGACAGTTTGATGTATTAACAGCACTGAACCACTACACATCTCCCCATCCACCGACAGTTGTTTGATGCATAGACAGCACTGAACCACTACACATCTCCCCATCCACGGACAGTTGTTTGATGTATAGACAGCACTGAACCACTACACATCTCCCCATCCACCGACAGTTGTTTGATGCATAGACAGCACTGAACCACTACACATCTCCCCATCCACAGACAGTTGTTTGATGTATAGACAGCACTGAACCACTACACATCTCCCCATCCACCGACAGTTGGATGTATATACAGCATTGACCCATTACACATCTCCCCATCCACCGACAGTTGGATGTATAGACAGCATTGACCAATTACAAATATCCCCATCCACCGACAGTTTGATGTATAGACAGCATTGACCCATTACACCTCTCCCCATCCACCGACAGTTGGATGTATAGACAGCATTGATCCATTACACCTCTCCCCATCCACCGACAGTTTGATGTATAGACAGCATTGACCCATTACACATCTCATCCACCGACAGTTGGATGTATAGACAGCATTGACCCGTTACACCTCTCCCAATCCACCGACAGTTTGATGTATAGACAGCATTGACCCATTACACCTCTCCCCATCCACCGACAGTTTGATGTATAGACAGCATTGACCCATTACACCTCTCCCCATCCACCGACAGTTTGATGTATAGACAGCATTAACCCATTACACATCTCCCCATCCACCGACAGTTGGATGTATAGACAGCATTGACCCATTACACCTCTCCCCATCCACCGACAGTTTGATGTATAGACAGCACTGAACCACTACACATCTCCCCATCCACCGACAGTTTGATGTATAGACAGCACTGAACCACGACACATCTCCACATCCACGGACAGTTTGATGTATAGACAGCACTGAACCACTACACATCTCCCCATCCACGGACAGTTTGATGTATAGACAGCACTGAACCACGACACATCTCCCCATCTACCGACAGTTTGGTGTATAGACAGCGCAGAACCACTACACATCTCCCCATCCACCGACATTTTGATGTATATACAGCACTGAACCACCACACATCTCCCCATCCACCGACAGTTTGATGTATAAACAGCACTGAACCACTACACATCTCCCCATCCACGGACAGTTGTTTGATGTATAGACAGCACTGAACCACTACACATCTCCCCATCCACCGACAGTTGTTTGATGCATAGACAGCACTGAAACACTACACATCTCCCCATCCACGGACAGTTGTTTGATGTATAGACAGCACTGAACCACTACACATCTCCCCATCCACGGACAGTTATTTGATGTATAGACAGCATTGACCCATTACCACTACACATCTCCCCATCCAACGAGAGTTTGATGTATAAACAGCACTGAACCACTACACATCTCCCCATCCACCGACAGTTGTTTGATGCATATACAGCACTGAACCACTACACATCTCCCCATCCACGGACAGTTCGATGTATAGACAGCACTGAACCACTACACATCTCCCCATCCACCGACAGTTGTTTGATGCATATACAGCACTGAACCACTACACATCTCCCCATCCACCGAGAGTTTGATGTATAAACAGCACTGAACCACTACACATCTCCCCATCCACCGACAGTTTGATGTATAGACAGCACTGAACCACTACACATCTCCCCATCCACCGACAGTTCGATGTATAGACAGCACTGAACCACTACACATCTCCCCATCCACGGACAGTTTGATGTATAGACAGCACTGAACCACTACACATCTCCCCATCCACCGACAGTTTGATGTATAGACAGCACTGAACCACTACACATCTCCCCATCCACCGGACAGTTTGATGTATAGACAGCACTGAACCACTACACATCTCCCCATCCACCGACAGTTGTTTGATGTATAGACAGCACTGAACCACTACACATCTCCCATCCACGGACAGTTTGATGTATAGACAGCACTGAACCACTACACATCTCCCCATCCACGGACAGTTTGATGTATAGACAGCACTGAACCTACACCTCCCCATCCACCGACAGTTGTTTGTGCATATACAGCACTGAACCACTACACATCTCCCCATCCACCGACAGTTTGATGTATAAACACTGAACCACTACACTCTCCCCATCCACGGACAGTTTGATGTATAGACAGCACTGAACCACTACACCCCCCATCCACCGACAGTTGATGTATAGACAGCACTGAACCACTACACATCTCCCCATCCACGGACAGTTTGATGTATAGACAGCACTGAACCACTACACATCTCCCCATCCACGGACAGTTTGATGTATAGACAGCACTGAACCACTACACATCTCCCCATCCACCGACAGTTTGATGTATAACAGCACTGAACCACTACACATCTCCCCATCCACGGACAGTTTGATGTATAGACAGCACTGAACCACTACACATCTCCCCATCCACCGACAGTTGTTTGATGTATAGACAGCACTGAACCACTACACATCTCCCCATCCACGGACAGTTTGATGTATAGACAGCACTGAACCACTACACATCTCCCCATCCACCGACGTTGTTTGATGTATAGACAGCACTGAACCACTACACATCTCCCCATCCACCGACAGTTGTTTGATGTATAGACAGCACTGAACCACTACACATCTCCCCATCCACGGACAGTTTGATGTATAGACAGCACTGAACCACTACACATCTCCCCATCCACCGACAGTTTGATGTATATACAGCTCTGAATCACTACACATCTCCCCATCCACCGACATTTTGATGTATAGACAGCACTGACACACTACACATCTCCCCATCCACCGACAGTTTGATGTATAGACAGCACTGAACCACTACACATCTCCCCATCCACGGACATGTTTGATGTATAGACAGCACTGAACCACTACACATCTCCCCATCCACCGACAGTTTGATGTATAGACAGCACTGAACCACTACACATCTCCCCATCCACGGACAGTTGTTTGATGTATAGACAGCACTGAACCACTACACATCTCCCCATCCACCGACAGTTGTTTGATGTATAGACAGCACTGAACCACTACACATCTCCCCATCCACCGACAGTTTGATGTATAGACAGCACTGAACCACTACACATCTCCCCATCCACCGACAGTTTGATGTATATATAGCTCTGAATCACTACACATCTCCCCATCCACCGACATTTTGATATATAGACAGCACTGAACCACTACACATCTCCACATCCACGGACAGTTTGATATATAGATAGCTCTGACACACTACACCTCTCCACATCCACGGACAGTTTGATATATAGATAGCTCTGACACACTACACCTCTCCACATCCACGGACAGTTTGATATATAGACAGCTCTGACACACTACACATCTACCCATCCACGGACAGTTTGATATATAGATAGCTCTGATACACTACACATCTCCACATCCACCGACAGTTTGATGTATAGATAGCTCTGACACACTACACCTCTCCACATCCACGGACAGTTTGATATATAGACAGCTCTGACACACTACACATCTACCCATCCACGGACAGTTTGATATATAGATAGCTCTGATACACTACACATCTACCCTCCACGGATCGCTATGATTCTCGCCCCGGTGCAGTATGATGTAGAGAGAGCATTGACTCACTACACCCCCTTTGACAGTTTGTGTTGCTCCATAGGTAATCAGTGATTCCTCATCTGGTAGATTCATATGTAATCAGTTGGGGGGTTCACTATCCGTGTAGATTCATAGGTAATCAGTTGGGGGGTTCACTATCCGTGTAGATTCAGAGGTAATCAATTGGGGGTTCACTATCCGTGTAGATTCATAGGTAATCAGTTGGGGGGTTCACTATCCGTGTAGATTCATAGGTAATCAGTTGGGGGGTTCACTATCCGTGTAGATTCATAGGTAATCAGTTGGGGGTGGTCACTATCCGTGTAGATTCAGAGGTAATCAGTTGGGGGGGTTCACTATCCGTGTAGATTCAGAGGTAATCAGTTGGGGGGGTTCACTAGCCGTGTAGATTCAGAGGTAATCAGTTGGGGGGTTTCACTAGCCGTGTAGATTCATAGGTAATCAGTTGGGGGGTTTCACTAGCCGTGTAGATTCATAGGTAATCAGTTGGGGGGTCACTAGCCTGTAGATTCAGAGTAATCATTGGGGGGTTTCACTAGCCGTGTAGATTCAGAGGTAATCAGTTGGGGGGTTCATTATCCGTGTAGATTCATAGGTAATCAGTTGGGGGGTTCACTATCCGTGTAGATTCATAGGTAATCAGTTGGGGGTTCACTATCCGTGTAGATTCATAGGAATCAGTTGGGGGGGGGTCACTAGCCGTGTAGATTCAGAGTAATCAGTTGGGGGGGGGTTCCCTATCCGTGTAGATTCATAGGTAATCAGTTGGGGGTTTCACTATCCGTGTAGATTCAGAGGTAATCAGTTGGGGGGGGGTTCACTAGCCGTGTAGATTCAGAGGTAATCAGTTGGGGGGGGGGTTCACTAGCCGTGTAGATTCAGAGGTAATCAGTTGGGGGGGTTCACTAGCCGTGTAGATTCAGAGGTAATCAGTTGGGGGGGGTTTCACTAGCCGTGTAGATTCAGAGGTAATCAGTTGGGGGGGTTCACTAGCCGTGTAGATTCATAGGTAATCAGTTGGGGGGGGGTTCACTAGCCGTGTAGATTCATAGGTAATCAGTTGGGGGTTTTCACTAGCCGTGTAGATTCATAGGTAATCAGTTGGGGGTTTTCACTAGCCGTGTAGATTCATAGGTAATCAGTTGGGGGTTTTCACTAGCCGTGTAGATTCATAGGTAATCAGTTGGGGGGTTTCACTAGCCGTGTAGATTCATAGGTAATCAGTTGGGTGGTTTCACTAGCCGTGTAGATTCATAGGTAATCAGTTGGGGGTTTTCACTAGCCGTGTAGATTCATAGGTAATCAGTTGGGGGTTTCACTACCGTGTAGATTCAAGGTAATCAGTTGGGGGGTTTCACTAGCCGTGTAGATTCATAGGTAATCAGTTGGGGGGGGGTTCACTAGCCGTGTAGATTCATAGGTAATCAGTTGGGGGGGTTTCACTAGCCGTGTAGATTCAGAGGTAATCAGTTGGGGGTTTCACTAGCCGTGTAGATTCAGAGGTAATCAGTTGGGGTTTTCACTAGCCGTGTAGATTCAGAGGTAATCAGTTGGGGGTTTTCACTAGCCGTGTAGATTCAGAGGTAATCAGTTGGGGGTTTTCACTAGCCGTGTAGATTCAGAGGTAATCAGTTGGGGGTTTTTCACTAGCCGTGTAGATTCAGAGGTAATCAGTTGGGGGTTTTCACTAGCCGTGTAGATTCATAGGTAATCAGTTGGGGGGGGGGTTTCACTAGCCGTGTAGATTCAGAGGTAATCAGTTGGGGGAGGGTTTCCCTATCCGTGTAGATTCATAGGTAATCAATAATTGGGGGGGGGTTCACTATCCGTGTAGATTCATAGGTAATCAGTTGGGGGGGGTTCACTAGCCGTGTAGATTCAGAGGTAATCAGTTGGGGGTTTTCACTAGCCGTGTAGATTCAGAGGTAATCAGTTGGGGGTTTTCACTAGCCGTGTAGATTCAGAGGTAATCAGTTGGGGGTTTTCACTAGCCGTGTAGATTCAGAGGTAATCAGTTGGGGGTTTTCACTAGCCGTGTAGATTCAGAGGTAATCAGTTGGGGGTTTTCACTAGCCGTGTAGATTCAGAGGTAATCAGTTGGGGGTTTTCACTAGCCGTGTAGATTCAGAGGTAATCAGTTGGGGGTTTTCACTAGCCGTGTAGATTCAGAGGTAATCAGTTGGGGGTTTCACTAGCCGTGTAGATTCAGAGGTAATCAGTTGGGGGTTTTCACTAGCCGTGTAGATTCAGAGGTAATCAGTTGGGGGTTTTCACTAGCCGTGTAGATTCAGAGGTAATCAGTTGGGGGTTTTCACTAGCCGTGTAGATTCAGAGGTAATCAGTTTTGGGGGTTTTCACTAGCCGTGTAGATTCAGAGGTAATCAGTTGGGGGTTTTCACTAGCCGTGTAGATTCAGAGGTAATCAGTTGGGGGGGGGGTTTCACTAGCCGTGTAGATTCATAGGTAATCAGTTGGGGGGAGGGGTTCACTAGCCGTGTAGATTCAGAGGTAATCAGTTGGGGGGGGTTCACTATCCGTGTAGATTCATAGGTAATCAGTTGGGGGGGGTTCACTAGCCGTGTAGATTCATAGGTAATCAGTTGGGGGTTTTTCACTAGCCGTGTAGATTCAGAGGTAATCAGTTGGGGGTTTTCACTAGCCGTGTAGATTCAGAGGTAATCAGTTGGGGGGTTTCACTAGCCGTGTAGATTCAGAGGTAATCAGTTGGGGGTTCACTAGCCGTGTAGATTCAGAGGTAATCAGTTGGGGGTTTTCACTAGCCGTGTAGATTCAGAGGTAATCAGTTGGGGGTTTTCACTAGCCGTGTAGATTCAGAGGTAATCAGTTGGGGGGGGGTTCACTAGCCGTGTAGATTCAGAGGTAATCAGTTGGGGGGTTTTCACTAGCCGTGTAGATTCAGAGGTAATCAGTTGGGGGGTTTTCACTAGCCGTGTAGATTCAGAGGTAATCAGTTGGGGGGTTTCACTAGCCGTGTAGATTCAGAGGTAATCAGTTGGGGGTTTTTCACTAGCCGTGTAGATTCAGAGGTAATCAGTTGGGGGTTTTCACTAGCCGTGTAGATTCAGAGGTAATCAGTTGGGGGGGTTTTCACTAGCCGTGTAGATTCAGAGGTAATCAGTTGGGGGGGGGTTCCTATCCGTGTAGATTCAGAGGTAATAATAATTGGGGGGGTTCACTATCCGTGTAGATTCAGAGGTAATCAGTTGGGGGGGTTCACTAGCCGTGTAGATTCAGAGGTAATCAGTTGGGGTTTTCACTAGCCGTGTAGATTCAGAGGTAATCAGTTGGGGTTTTCACTAGCCGTGTAGATTCAGAGGTAATCAGTTGGGGGTTTTCACTAGCCGTGTAGATTCATAGGTAATCAGTTTGGGGGGGTTCACTAGCCGTGTAGATTCATAGGTAATCAGTGGGGGGGGGTTTCACTAGCCGTGTAGATTCAGAGGTAATCAGTGGGGGTTCACTATCCGTGTAGATTCATAGGTAATCAGTTGGGGGGGGGGTTCACTATCCGTGTAGATTCATAGGTAATCAGTTGGGGGAGGGTTCACTAGCCGTGTAGATTCAGAGGTAATCAGTTGGGGGTTTTCACTAGCCGTGTAGATTCAGAGGTAATCAGTTGGGGGTTTTCACTAGCCGTGTAGATTCAGAGGTAATCAGTTGGGGGTTTTCACTAGCCGTGTAGATTCAGAGGTAATCAGTTGGGGGTTTTCACTAGCCGTGTAGATTCAGAGGTAATCAGTTGGGGGTTTTCACTAGCCGTGTAGATTCAGAGGTAATCAGTTGGGGGTTTTCACTAGCCGTGTAGATTCAGAGGTAATCAGTTGGGGGTTTTCACTAGCCGTGTAGATTCAGAGGTAATCAGTTGGGGGTTTTCACTAGCCGTGTAGATTCAGAGGTAATCAGTTGGGGGTTTTCACTAGCCGTGTAGATTCAGAGGTAATCAGTTGGGGGTTTTCACTAGCCGTGTAGATTCAGAGGTAATCAGTTGGGGGTTTTCACTAGCCGTGTAGATTCAGAGGTAATCAGTTGGGGGTTTTCACTAGCCGTGTAGATTCAGAGGTAATCAGTTGGGGGGGTTTTCACTAGCCGTGTAGATTCAGAGGTAATCAGTTGGGGGGTTTTCACTAGCCGTGTAGATTCAGAGGTAATCAGTTGGGGGGTTTTTCACTAGCCGTGTAGATTCAGAGGTAATCAGTTGGGGGGGGGGTTTCACTAGCCGTGTAGATTCAGAGGTAATCAGTTGGGGGGTGTTTCACTAGCCGTGTAGATTCAGAGGTAATCAGTTGGGGGTGTTTCACTAGCCGTGTAGATTCAGAGGTAATCAGTTGGGGGGGGTTTCACTAGCCGTGTAGATTCAGAGGTAATCAGTTGGGGGGTTTTCACTAGCCGTGTAGATTCAGAGGTAATCAGTTGGGGGTATTTCACTAGCCGTGTAGATTCAGAGGTAATCAGTTGGGGGTTTTTCACTAGCCGTGTAGATTCAGAGGTAATCAGTTGGGGGTTTTGCACTAGCCGTCTAGATTCAGAGGTAATCAGTTGGGGGTTTTTCACTAGCCGTGTAGATTCAGAGGTAATCAGTTGGGGGGTTTCTCTAGCCGTGTAGATTCAAAGATAATCAGTTGGGGTGTTTTTCACTAGCCGTGTAGATTCAGAGGTAATCAGTTGTGGGTATTTCACTAGCCGTGTAGATTCAAAGGTAATCAGTTGTGGGTTTTTCACTAGCCGTGTAGATTCAGAGGTAATCAGTTGTGGGGTTTTCACTAGCCGTGTAGATTCAGAGGTAATCAGTTGTGGGTTTTTCACTAGCCGTGTAGATTCAGAGGTAATCAGTTGTGGGTTTTTCACTAGCCGTGTAGATTCAGAGGTAATCAGTTGTGGGTTTTTCACTAGCCGTGTAGATTCAGAGGTAATCAGTTGTGGGTTTTTCACTAGCCGTGTAGATTCAGAGATAATCAGTTGTGGGTTTTTCACTAGCCGTGTAGATTCAGAGGTAATCAGTTGGGGGTTTTGCACTAGCCGTCTAGATTCAGAGGTAATCAGTTGGGGTTTTTCACTAGCCGTGTAGATTCAGAGGTAATCAGTTGTGGGTTTTTCACTAGCCGTGTAGATTCAGAGGTAATCAGTTGTGGGTTTTTCACTAGCCGTGTAGATTCAGAGATAATCAGTTGTGGGTTTTTCACTAGCCGTGTAGATTCAGAGGTAATCAGTTGGGGGTTTTGCACTAGCCGTCTAGATTCAGAGGTAATCAGTTGGGGTTTTTCACTAGCCGTGTAGATTCAGAGGTAATCAGTTGTGGGTTTTTCACTAGCCGTGTAGATTCAGAGATAATCAGTTGTGGGTATTTCTCTAGCAGTGTAGATTCAGAGGTAATCAGTTGTGGGTTTTTCACTAACCGTGTAGATTCAGAGGTAATCAGTTGTGGGGTTTTCACCAGCCGTGTAGATTCAGAAGTAATCAGTTGTGGTTTTTTCACTAGCCGTGTAGATTCAGAGGTAATCAGTTGGGGGGTTTTCACTAGCCGTGTAGATTCAGAGATAATCAGTTGGGGGTTTTCACTAGCCGTGTAGATTCACAGGTAATCAGTTGGGGGATTTCACTAGCCGTGTAGATTCAGAGGTAATCAGTTGGGGTTTTTCACTAGCCGTGTAGATTCAGAGGTAATCATTTGGGGTTTTCACTAGCCGTGTAGATTCAGAGGTAATCAGTTGGGGGTTTTCACTAGCCGTGTAGATTCAGAGGTAATCAGTTGGGGGTTTTCACTAGCCGTGTAGATTCAGAGGTAATCAGTTGGAGGGTTTCACTAGCCGTGTAGATTCAGAGGTAATAAGTTGGGTTTTTCACTATCCGTGTACATTCATAGATAATCAGTTGTGTTTTTCACTAGCCGTGTAGATTCATAGGTAATCAGT